>JAADYF010000268.1:0-27802 GCA_023338175.1 Phytopythium delawarense
GAGAGAGAGAGAGAGAGAGAGAGAGAGAGAGAGAGAGAGAGAGAGAGAGAGAGAGCGCCGTGTAAAGCGGAGGGCGGCGGATCGCAACCCGTCCGGACGATAACTATTCCTTTGTCGCCATGCTCCTTGTGCGAAGCTCACGGCGCCTACAGGACGAGTAGAAGACGACTCGGAAGCACGGACGAACACCAGCTCGGCGTGACGGTGGAGCGAGTGTAAGAGAGAGGTGAAGGGCGACGCGGCTGCATTCCATTCCATCCGTGGGACTCACTTGCTGTCTCGCATTTGTGCTGTATTTCGACCCGATGAACGAACGAGCGAGCGTGGGCGGGCGGTCTCCCGCCTCGCACCACGTGCTGCATGCCGCCCTACTCCCTCACGAGCGACCGCTTGGCTTCCTCGGCGTCCGGGCGACGCGCTTAGCCCTCGAGCGAGGCGGCACCCGAGATGATCTCGATCAGCTCCGTGGTGATGCGGGCCTGGCGGGCCTTGTTGTAGACGAGCGTGAGCGACGAGATGAGGTCCTGCGCGTTGTTGGTGGCGTTCTCCATGGCGGCCATGCGCGACGACTCCTCGCTCGTCGAGTTCTCGACCATGCCGTGGTAGATGGCCGAGGCCACCTCGAACTCCTTGAGGTCGGCCAGCAGCTCCTCCTTGTTGTCCGGCTCCATCTCGTACGTCGCGAAGACCTCCGAGTCGGCGTTCACGCCCAGCGAGCGCACGGACGGCAGGTACGCGATGGCCGACACGAACTTGTTGAACACCACGTGCACCTTCTCGCCCTCCGAGCGCGCGCCAGCGAGCACGGCCTCGGCCACGGCCGACGCCACCGCGAAGTTGGGCGGCGTCGCGAACGTCTCCGTCACGTTGCCGCGGATCTTTTCCGCAAAGTCGCGGCGCAGCTGCGCGCGGCCCTTGTCGCCGATCACGAACAGCTCGGCGTCCGCCGCGCCCGAGGCCGCCAGCTTGCGCACCGTCTTGGCGATGCCCGAGTTGATGCCGCCGCACAGCCCGCGGTCCGACGAGACGACCACGAACGTGTTCTCGCCCGCCAGCTCCTCGTCCGGGATGATACCGTCCGTCTCCACCACGCGGTATGCGCCGCCAGTGTTGTCCAGCCACGCCGCGAACGGCCGGCCGCCCACCAGGCGGTTCTCCGCGCCGCGCATCTTGGCGGCCGACACCATCTTCATCGACTTGGTGATCTTGGCGATGTTGGACGTCGCGCCGATGCGCATGAGGACTGCCGAGCGAGCGCACGACCGTCAGACGACCACCCCACACCACATACACGCGCAGGGGGAGCGAGGACACGCACTCTGCTTCTCGGTGGCCATGCCACGCGCCTGCTGGCCGGCCGCGGCCCTGCAGTTGCAGCAGCAGCGTCGGGTTAGTGCGCCGCCGTTTAACAACCAGGCAGGCCGGCCGGTAGGGCGGCCAGTAGGGCGACGCGTAGGGCGACCGGTAGGGCGACGACCGCCCTACACACGCATCGCCCCACCGAGCGCCCTACCGACGGGAGGGAGACGGACGTACTTGAGCGCGGGGGCGGCGTTCTTGACGAGCAGCACCATGACCATCGTGGCTGTTCTCCCGGGCGTTCTGGAAAGTAGGGGGCTCTGGTCGGGGGAGGAAATCTGTGCGGCTGTGAACCTTGCGCGGGCAGGCTCGTGTGGCCGACGACCGCCGTCCGTGGGGGGAGTCTGCGGGAGTTTATATATCGGAAAATGTAGGGTGTGCAATTTTCGGAAATATGTAAATGTAGAGGTTATTGCAAAGCCCGACCTTCGTCGGACACAGGACCTGCGAGAAGTAATACATCTTTAATTATAATATTTCAGTGAATCTGTCCAGATTTGATAGAACCTGCAGAGATCGATACATCGTCATTTATAAACTTACGCGATATTTATTCGATTGGGCTTTTCATGATGTGATGGCTCGGCCCACTTCTTCTTGAGACCCAATCTAGCTCGAAGAAACAATTTTTGGCGGCCCATGATATCCAGATTGGGCCAGATGACCGATTTCATAACCGATTCGGAAAGTTTTTTTGCGATTCGCCAGTTTTGTTACCGATTTCCTTTCATTTGAATCGATTCAATGGGACCCGGTATCTGAGTCCGTCGGGCTCCGGGCCGGCCCCATCTGATCCGACGGATTCCGATCAGGCCCTCGTTGAACCGTGTCGTTTGGCAAATCTCGAGCGTCTCCGAGGTTTGAACGCTGCGACGCACGTCGCGGGGAAAGCAGGCCGGCCCCGGCTGGTCCAGCCACCAGACTCGAGTCCTCAGTCTCGACCACCGTCGGCAGAGTTCAGCGCGAGGTGGGTCGCGGACGAGTCTGGGATCAGACTCGTTTTACTGACTGCTAGTGACAGGCGGGCAGCCACTTTGAAGTTGATGGGGAGTGCTGGTCACCTGACTGATGCTCTCAAATAGTATCAACACCGTTGAAGCGGGCACGTCCACCGTCACGTCACGCCAGCAGGGACAGCACCAATGGATGGGTCCTGGCGCAAAGGGGTGGGTATCACTGTCGCCGCGACGGTAGAGTCGGCCGAGCACTTCGACGACGACGTCGAGGGGTGTCGGCTGTCAGCTCTTCGGTCATCCCCCTTGCGCCGTTTGCGGTAGGTGTGAATGACAGGCGCCGCGCGTCCGTCGAGAGGCGTGTCCCGGTTTGAATTCTAACGTCGGAGACAGGAGGTGCCATCATCGCGCACAAGACGGCGGAGACCGATCTTGGCGGTGGAAACTGCTCACTGCCGGACAATGAGCATGTCCACGTGATCATCCAGCAGTCGGCTGTCCGTGCCGTGGGAGGCGTTCACTGTAAATCCGTCGCCTCAAAGTGGATGCCAACCATGGAGTGTTGTGATCTCACACTTGATGAAACTCGGACGCTGTTTGGATGCTGACCGTAGACACAGGACGCTTCTTCGGCATGGCAGCGATCGTCCTGGGCGTGAGTTCACTGACAATGATGCTGTACCCGCTTCTCGACAACGAGCTCAACAACTGTGCGGCGCATCCATCTCCCAATGGGTGCGAAATGGTTTTGATCGGGTTGGTATTGGATTCATCGCCATCGATTTCGGACGGATAGCGATGATGTTTCACAACGCACACTGAGTGAGTTGGACTTGACGTCCGTCTTCCAGTGAGGACCCCAGACGGATGAGGCGACGAACAGAGAGGTTATCGAGTTGGTGACTATTCAAATTTGGCCATGCAGTCGAGCCCATTTCCTTCAAGAGCGCGGGTAGGATGAGATGGAAGTTGCTGCGATCGTCACAGCGATGCGTGGCGCGTCCTCGAGACGTCTTCCTCCTCGCTCGATGGGTCCGGAACCACCCGGTGGCTCCCAGCATCGGCGTCACCGTCAGTCGCTGCCAACTTCCCTGTGTAGTTCATCACTGCGCTCAGACTGCTGGCACTGGTTGTGCTCGAGGTCGTGGCGAAGGAGTTCGCGGTGCTCTTCGCATCGCTCGACGTTGTCGACGACGGCGAGCAGGAGAACTGAGAGGAGGAAGACGACGACGAGCAGGAGGAAGAGCACGAGGAGAGCTGTGCGGCGCGAGGCATCGCCGCCGAAGGCACCGAGAACACCGAGTCGCGCCATCCACCGCGTCGTCGAGGCTTCACTGGCGCGGGCTTGGCGCTGTCCGAAGCAGTCGGTTGTGATCCCTCGCTTGCAAACAACTTGAACGCCACTGACGACGCCTTGATCTCATGGCCTTCGCTGTCGTGCTGCGGTTCATCTTGCTTCATCGCATCGTGGAATGTGCTCTCATTGGGCAGCCCACCTGCAAGCTGCAAGCCTCCGCTCTCCATGTTCTTCAACATTAGCGACGACGCACACATGACGGCGTCTCGCCGCTTCGCCGGCCGCAGCGCCGCATAGAAGTCGATCGCGCGGTGCACTGACTGCAGACGCCACATACCACTGCAACTCCCCGTCTGGTTGCAAATGGTGCGCGCGTACTTGAGATGGACCAGCGCGTCGTCGAGTTCCCCGCGCTGGATGCAGCTCTCGCCGAGCTCGAAGCGTGCGAGCGCCTCCATGGCCGCGTCGGCTTCCTCCTGGCTCTGGACCAGCAGCTGCATGAACTCGGCCTGGGCCAGCACGGGCTCCTTCATCCGGAGCAGCGCCTGGCCGATCAAATGGTGGCACCGCAGCTCGTACGCGCGGTCCTTGGTAAGTACCGCCGTCTCAAGGCTATCCTGGTGCAGTGCCAGCGTTTCGCCAAAGTCCGACAGCAGGTCACACAGCGCCACGCCGTAGACATCCGAGCACGCCATCTCGAGGCGTGTGAGGCCCTGGATGACCGAGGAGGAGGAAGAAGAGCACGAGCTGAAGCTGAAACTCAGCTCTTTGGCCAGGTCGTGGCTCAGCTCCGCGTATCCGAGGGCGTGCGGCATTGCGGTACAGCGCCTCCATCCCCCGACCGCCAGTAGAACGCGAGTCAGCAGCACCAGTCCGTCTCGCAGCAGCTTCACTCCGATGCTGGGTTCGCTTTCGAGCGACGCCGGAGTCGAGCGTGTGATCGGCACGAGCGTCTGCACGATCCATTTCCTCACGACGCGGTCCTGAACCATGAGGTGATACCAGTCAGCGCGCTCAAGCTTGGGCTTGAGCATATCTTCGAGCGACTGCGAGTCGATGGTGAAGCCGATCACGTAGCTGCTCCGAATGATCAGCAGTAGGAAGGAGACGACCGTCTTGAGAGCGTGCTCTAGGTGTCGGGCGTCCCCAGAGCAAGCGCACTGATGGTGGACGTTGCTGTGCATCATGTCCTCCAGTCGGGCGAGCTGTGGAGCCTCGGAGATTGCGCGGAGGGCCTCGAACTCGGAGGCGATCCGCTTCCACGTAGCGCGGGCGATGGAGCCGTCGCCTTCGTCGTTGTTGTCGCCTTCATGGATCTCCTCCGACGCGTCCGTGATTGCCAAGTGGCTCAGATCACTGTCAAGGCTGGCAACAATCACCTCGGGGGTGGTGATGATAGTGGGGAACCGAGTGAGGGTCGCCTGTTCCTTGGTGGCGTGCTCAACAGCGATCTCCTTGGCCAGCTGCGCGATCTGCGCGTTCCCGGGAAGCATGTCGACCGCCGTGGCGATCATCCTGCTGGCGTCCTCCGTCATCCCCGAGCTCCGGAAGCACTGAGCCGCCAAGAAATACCCTTCTACGCGTCGTGGCGCGAGCTGGAGCGCCTTGGTGGCGTCCTCCAGCGCTTGCTGCACCGCGTGGACCATGATCTGCGCGCGCCGTTCGTCTGCCTCGGCCTGCTGCTGGGTTGGCGACTGGTCCGACGCGTCGATCGGGCACGCGAGTGCGTCCAGCGGTAGCGAGACGGACGCGTCGTAGTCGGCGTACTCAAGCAGCGTGGCTGCACGTTGGACATAGAGCGCGGCGATGGCCTCGTGGCCCAGCGACTTGTCTGTACTCGGCTCGGCATCGCTCTGTGCAGTCTGAAGCTCCTGTGAGAGCCGACGTAGCAGCGCGAGTCCCGCGACCGGCGTCAGCGACCGAGCCCTCGCTTCACAACTGCGTTTGAGCGTGTCGTGCGGCTGGTGGTGGCGGATCGGAGCGGCCAGCGTCTCCATCGTCGGCGTGGATTGGAGCGGAATGTCGGGGCGGGTTTCAGTCGAGAAGTGGCTCGACGCGACCGGCGGCACGGCTCGAGAGCCCAGCAACGGACTGGCCCCGCGCCAAAGATAGCGAGCAGCTGACGCGGACGCTCCACTTGGGCTTCTCCGCCAGCCTCGGTGGTTTCCTCCGCAAGGCGTGCGGGCTATTCACGCGCTTGGAGATGCCACGACGACAAGCGTTTCTGGCGATCGCTTAGTCGTCGAGGCGCCGTCCCATGCCAAGGGAGAGACCGAGCCAGAGATCGATGTCACCAGGCAACCAACGCGCTGGAAACCGGCGGCGGGGGTCTAAAGTTGGCGAAAGAAGAGAGTTTGAGAACGACTTGGTTGGACAACGAGTGAGAGCGGAGATGCGAATCAAGTGCTGTGAACACGTGCCACGTGACAAAGATCCGACTCCGAAGCGGTTTCTGTGGATGCTGCAGTGTCAGCGGCGATCTGCTCGCTCCCAAGAGCCGCGGTGGTCACTATGGAGACCTGCAGGCGAGGAGAAGGAGCGTCGACTGTCTCGGCTGCTTCATCCGAGCGTGGACGAGGAGAGAGTTGGAGGCGGGGAGAAGGATCCATGAGAAGCCAATTGGTCACTCGCATTGCGCACATCCCTGGCGGTTGAGCATCAAACTTGCACTGGCCAGTGGGTCGGGTCGATTCACCGACGATGGGGACGGCGGGCCGCTTGGGGGCAGCCAATCGCTCGTGCAGCACGCGATTCAGCTCGATCATGACGGGAAGGGAGCAGCGCATCTGGCCGGCGAGCTGGATCGTCAGCTGTAGCGCTTGCACGCTGCGCGCTGTTGCCAGGCGCCTGCACCGTTTGTTGTTGATGCAGCGCAATCGACGCGATCAGACTGGTGTCCGAGAGCACCAGACAAGCGGTTGCAGCAGCACCGACATAGGCCCCCGTGGCCAGTTTCGGGCGATCGGGCGTCTTGGAAGGGAGTTCATCGCCGGGCACAGACGCCAACTGCACCGCCGCTGCTTGAGCCTGGCGGAGACGCTGGACCGCGACGGCGCGCGCTCGAGCCTGAGACAGCCCTTGACCATAGCGCCAGCGTCGTGCGAGGGTGCTGCTGCGTGTAGACGCAGACAAGCTGCTGCTCCTCGCGCGTGAGTTGAACACGGATAGGCCAGTCGGCTTGGCGCCGCGGTGGTTGCATCGGCCAACGTCGAGCCTCGAGCAGCGATCGCGTGCTCGTGCGGCGGTGGCTGTCGAACGTCATCTCCTAGCGAACGTACACTGCAGCGCTGCCTCCCACGAGGTGAACCCGTGCACAAGGCACACGATTTCCCGAGCCGGTCATTGCGATCGAGCAGATCGACATGTTCAGCCACGTTCAACACGTTCGGGCTGCATTGTCACTTCCGAGATTCGACCCAGTTCCCAGCCCAACTTCACATCTTCTTGGTACCGAACATACGCTGGATTGGGCGATTTCGGAATGCGACCCAAATTGCGTAACACGCGGTCGGCCCAAACCAACGAGAACAGAGCTCCCAAATCAATAGAGTCGGATTTTCGATGCCGTAAAAAGCAACTTTAAAACCCAAAATGCCACTGGTTGTCAATCGAACAGTCGCTGGATTGGGTCAGATGGTTTAATTACCACAGTCCACAACAAGCACGTAACTTGTAGGTGCTTGTCGGTCGACAGCTCGTGTCGGTGTGCCTCGCTGCAGCCCGAGACACGGGGTAGCGAAGCTCTTCTTCACGTGGCGGCATGCAGCGTGCTGGTGAGCCTCTTCTCCGTGTCGGAGGCGTAAAAGTCGCGCTTGGTTCTCGCGCGCGCCTCCCGCCGGTGGCCAGGTTGAGGATGCACGCTTGGTTCTCGCGTGCAGACTGGTTGATGGCTGCGGAGGTGGCGAGTCGCGTCAGCGTCGTGCAGCGCCTGGAAGGCTCGGGTCTTCTCTTCGCCTTGGGCGTCGCTGGTGTCGGGGGGCCTCCGACTCGTTGAGGAGAAGGGTCTCTCCATACGTCTCTCCACCCATCGAGCCCAGCGTCGAGAGACGATGCAAACTTGTCGACGGGTCGATTCGAATGAAAGGAAATCGGAAACAAAACTGGCGAATCGGAAACAAAACTTTCCGAATCGGTTATGAAATCGGTCTTCTGGCCCAATCTGGATATCAAAGGATGCCCAAAAGAGTTAAATCGAGTTAGATTGGGTCTCAAAAAGGAGGGGGCCGAGCCACCAAGTCGTCGAAAGCCCAATCGATCAAATCTCAGACTGAGTCCGTTTTGGCTGCTGACCTGCTGAAAAGCAACGGAAGAGCGCGCAGCGAGAAGCGAGCGCCTGCAACGAGAGAAGAAGCCCAGCGCTCAGTCATCTCCCGTCCGCTTGCACGCCCGAAGCTCGAGCGACTCGGGTCCCGAGCCAGCGTCCCAGTGTCCCAGCGCTCCAGCGTTCCAGAGCGCCAGCGCTCCAGTCCGGCCGCGATGGAGAACTACCAGAAGGTGGAGAAGGTGGGCGAGGGCACGTACGGGGTCGTGTACAAGGCGCGGGACCTGTCGACGGGTCGCATCGTGGCGCTCAAGAAGATCCGCCTCGAGCCGGACGACGAGGGCATCCCGTCCACGGCCATGCGCGAGATCTCGCTGCTCAAGGAGCTGTCGTCGCACCCGAACATCGTCTTCCTCTACGACGCCGTGTACCAGAAGCACAAGCTGTACCTCGTGTTCGAGTTTGTCGATCTCGACCTCAAGCGCTGCCTCGAGAAGTCGTCGCAGCGCCTCGACCTGCTGCAGGTCAAGAGCTACCTGTACCAGCTGCTCGCAGGCGTCGACTTCTGCCACGCCAACCGCGTGCTGCACCGAGACCTCAAGCCGCAGAACCTGCTCATCGACCAGTATGGCAACCTCAAGCTCGCCGACTTCGGCCTCGCGCGCGAGTACGGCGTGCCCATCCGCCGCTACACGCACGAGGTCGTCACGCTCTGGTACCGCGCGCCCGAGGTGCTGCTCGGCGCCAAGCACTACTCGACGCCCGTCGACGCGTGGTCCATCGGCTGCATCTTCGCCGAGATGGTCAACAAGCAGCCGCTCTTCCCGGGCGACTCGGAGATCGACGAGCTCTTCCGCATCTTCCGCGTGCTCGGCACGCCGGACGAGCACCTCTGGCCGGGCGTCTCGCAGCTGCCGGACTACAAGACGTCCTTCCCCAAGTGGCGCCCGCAGCCGATCGCCAAGGTCGTGCCGCAGCTTGACCCCATCGGCGTCGACCTCCTCTCGGTGCGTTCACGATGCTATCAAGAACGTCGGAAGCTGCTGCGATCACTGACCTACTTGCTTGCCTCGTGGACACGCAGAAACTGCTCGTGTACGAGCCGTCGCAGCGCATCTCGGCGCGCGCGGCCATGACGCACCCGTGGTTCGAGGACCTGCACCCGCAGTACAACTCGTTCCGTAGCAACAACTGCTACAACAACAACAACAGCCAGAAGATGTTTTAAGAGTCTCCACGGTGGCGGCGGCGGCGGCGCGGGGGTTGGTGCTCATGCTGCAGCAAGCGCTGGCGCTTCACACCACAGCGTGACGCGGCAGGTTGGCGTGCGTGCGTTCGCTGCAAGCCTCGGGAGGAGGACGACAACAGCCAAACGCTACTGTGAACGTTTTTTCATACTAGATGGAGTGCGTGGCGACTGACGGGTGGGGGTTGTCGAGAGCGGAGAGTCAGTCCCGCCCGAATGAATGGAGTAACCATGGAGGACACGGCTGCCTCAGCTTGGCGACCGCTGAGTGACGAGCATGGAGAGATAGCAGGGCGGCAAGGAAGGCGCCGGGAACTTCCGTTTGAAGCGTCCGCCGCCAAGAACATTGAGGGGCATGCGCTGTATGGGCGATCTGGAGCTGCCCGGCACGAGTTGCAGTCCTCATTTGGCAACCACCAGTCTTTCAGCCAGTCCACGAGCGTCATGGTTGCAAATCCAGGGAGTCTTCTCATTTGTATCAGTGGTCAATGCATCGAAGTGGTTCAATCGAAGACGCATGCACTGATATAAAATGCCATTTTGCCGCGAAACCAGTCCCATTTTCGAAAGCATGGCGCGAAAGCGGCAGCAACAGGAGGAGGAGGAGGAGGAGGCGGCGGCGGCGGCGCGCGTGGTGAACGTGCTGCCCGTCAAGAAGAAGCCGCGCGCGCAGCGGCAGCCGCAGGCGAAGGACAAGCCGCGTGCACAGGCTGCGTCCCCTTCCTCGAGGCGCGGCAGGCCCAGCAGACCCTCCAGCGTCATCGGACTGCTGGGTCTGGCCGGCGACGCCGACGTGGACAGCGAGGAGCTGGACGAGGCGGTCGAGTTGGTGGAGGACGAGGAGGCCGGCGAGAGCTACGTGTACACAGCTGGGGATGAGGAGGCGATTGAGCGGTCGGACCGGAGCACGCGCTCGTCCTCGGCACACTTCGCGATGGTTGCTGCTGACAGGTTCCAAGACAACGAAGAGGAGGAGCTCGGCGAGGAAGATGGCGCCGTTGATGTGGAGGAGGAAGGGCAAGAAGAGGACCGCGAGGACGGAGAGGAGGCGGCGGCGCCCGTGGTGTTCCAGTGCGGCACGTGCCGCTCCATCTTCGGCGACTCGTACGCCTTCGTCGGCGCGAACGCGGACCTGCTGCTCGTGACGCTGAGCGCCGTGACCAACGTGGCGTGTGCCCCCGAGGCGCTGACGGCCACGGATGGAGCCGACGCCGGCAGCTCGTTCCATGAGATCCTGTGCAAGCAGTGCCAGGCCGTGCTCGGCCGGCAGTACCTGACGACACCCATCGCGCTGGACGCGCTGCGAGGTCTGTACAACTTCTCGACAGCGGCGATCGCGAGCTACCAGCTCGGGTATCCGCAGCTCGAGAGTCAGCGGGAGCCGAGCGCCGAGGACGCCAAGCAAGCAACGGCCTTGTGTGACGCGACCGTGCGGTCGTTCGCCGCCGACCGAGAGGAACTGCTGCGGCTGAGAGAAGACATGACCAAGGTGCAGAGCCTGCTGCTCGTCGTGGACGAGCGCCTGCGGTCGCTTGAGACCGAGGAGCCCGACTCGGAGGCGGATGAGGGGGCCAACACGGTCACTCCCCGCTCCACGACCGGCAAGAGGTGACCGACGCGGAGAGAGTTCGGTGTGGCAACTGGTAATAGGTATTGTGTGCACCGTGTCGCCTGGCTGGAGTGGATGAACGCCAGCATCGTATATGAGGAAGCCGAACATGCATCTAGACCGCCACTACCCACGCTCCTTGTCAAGTAGACAAGCGCGTGCTGTCTGCTTCACCTCGCTTGCCTAGGCCTCGGCAGGCGTCGCGGCCTCGACGGGCGCCGCCTGCTCCTCGAACGCCGCGCGGACGGCGTCGATGCCCTGGGGCGGCCGGGCCTTACGGATCTCACCGGGACTGGCACAGGTCACACGAAGGCGTTAGCGGCGCTCACATGGCGCTGGAACCAACAGAGAAACGCTGCGTACCGGTCAATGTACTCGATGACGGCCATCTCGGCGCCGTCGCCGCGGCGGAAGTCGGCCTTGAGCACGCGCGTGTAGCCGCCCTCGCGGAGCCTGTAGACACCCATAGCCTTTCAATATGGCGCCAGCAACACACGAGCCGAGCTGAGCAGGGCAGACGCACGAGTAGCGCGGGCCGAAGACGTCGAAGAGCTTCTCGACGGCCTCGGGCGTGCGCAGGATGGCCTCGGCGCGCTTCTTGGCGCTCAGGTCGCCCTGCTTGGCGAGCGTCACGACCTGGTCGGCCACGCGGCGCAGCTCCTTGGCCTTGGGCAGCGTCGTGCGGATGCGCTCGTGCTCCACCAGCTGCGTCACCATGGTGCTGCTCCCGGTTCCAATCCATTATGGACACATGCAGACACGCGAGTCAGTGCTTCGAGCGGGCGTATCTCGGGCTGTAGAGCGATCCAGCGCACCGGAGCATCGCCCATCGGTGCTCCGACGTGCGGTTGAGCTTGCGGAACGCCACGCGGTGCTTCATGGCGGCTCCTGGTCCCTACAGACGCGCCGGGTCGAGCGATCGGCCGGCCTCCCACTCGCTGCTTTGCGACGTGCTCGGATGGCTCTGTGCGGCTTCCCCCACCGCACACCACTGGTGTTCCGTTCGGACAACCTTCGCGCGACCTTCTTTTCATCACGAACAACCTTCGCGCAACATTCACATCGAAGTCTACAAGCGACCTTCGCGCAACATGTATTGAAACGACGGACGCGAAACGACGCGGCGGGCATCGAGAAGCTCATGCACGACCTCCTGGACTCTCGATGGGCCGCTCACTGCCTGCTTTTCGCTCTGGACGGGCGACTTTCAAGCTTCCTCAAGCGCTCAGCAGCTTGTTATCCTCCTCTCAGTGACGGCGCCGCAGTAGCACGGCAAGCATGGGCAACATGCAGCAGCACATCGGCAAGGTGGCGACGATCGGTCGGTACGAGGTGGAGGCGGTCAAGTACCTGGGCGAGGGCGGCTCGTCCTTCATCTTCCTCGTGCGCTCCACGTCGACCACGTACGGCGGCCACATGGTGCTCAAGCGTCTGCTGGCGGACAGCGAGGCGAGCTACAAGCTCATCGAGTCGGAGATCCGCATGCACGAGCGCTTCAAGCACGCGCAGGTCGTTGAGTACCTGGCGTCGCACTCGCAGCGCGTGCCCGGGCGTGCCGGCCAGCGAGAGGTCTTCATCCTCATGGAGTACTGCCCCAACGGCCACCTGCATGACAACATGCACAAGATGGGCGACAAGCGCTTCTCCGAGACGGAACTGCTGCGCACTTTCCGCTCGCTCTGCGTGTACGTCCGTCCTGCTCTGAGGCTGCTCTGCTCCATGGCTCTGACGCGATGGATGAATATGACAGACCGGTGCTGGAGCTGCACCACCAGGACCCGCCCGTGGCGCACCGCGATCTCAAGCTCGAGAACTTCCTCATGGCCAAGAGCGGCGTGTACAAGCTGTGCGACTTCGGCTCGTGCGTCGAGGGCCCGCAGTCGCTGCACACCAAGGAGGACCGCGCGAGAGAGGCCGAGCACGTGCTCAAGCGCACGACCGCCATGTACCGTTCACCTGAGCTTGCTGACGTGGAGGGCACGGCCATGTTCGGCGCGGGCGAACTTACCGAGGCCGTGGACGTCTGGGCCATGGGCTGTGTCCTCTTCACCATGGCCTTCTTCAAGCAGCCGTTCCCGCCCGAGGGCCTGCGCACCGACAAGTACTCGATCCCGGCCACGTCGCCCTACTCGCCTGACGTGCACGCGCTCATCTCGCGGATGCTGACAGCGGACGTCGAGAAGCGCGCGACGCTCGACCACGTTGTCTTGTGCATCGACGAGATGCTGAGTGGCAAGCCTCCTTCCGCCACCAAGGGGGCTCCACGCAAGGCCGAGTTGGCATCGGCGTCGGCATCGGCGTCTTCCTCATCTTCATCCTCATCGAAGGCGACGAGTGGCAAGACGGCCGAGGCTCGCAAGGAGACGGTCGCGACCGGCAAGCCAGCAGCCGTCGACCTTCTCGACATGGACTTCAGTGGCAAGGCCGCAGCCCCTGCCGCCTCCGCTCCTGCTGCAGTGTCCGTCGACGCGCTCGCCGCCAACTTCGCGGACTTTGCCAATTTCCCGTCGCCTACAAGCGCTTCCGCCAGCATCGGTGGTGCTCCACCGCCGACTGTCGACCCGTTCGCACCGGCGCAGGTCATGCCCGGCATGTCCGTGCCCGCCGGCAAACGCATTGACGAGTTCGGCTTCCCTGTGAGCCCCGTCAGGCAGCAGCAAGAGGCGCCGAGTGTGTTTGGCTTTGGAGGTGCTCCGAGTAGAGCACAGCCGCCGCACAACTCAATGATGTCTGGCGCTTCGAGTGCAGCGGCTGATCCGTTCGAAGCGCTTGTGACGCCGGCGCCGGGTATGGGGGCGGCAGGAATGGGCTACGGTCACGGATACGGCGGCGGCCAGCAAGTCCAAGGGATGGGGATGCCCATGCAGCCTCCCATGGGGGCGATGCAGCAGCAGCAGATGCGATACAACCAGCAGATGCAGCAGCAGCAGCAGCAGCACATGCAACAGCAGCAGCACATGCAACAGCAGCAGCACATGCAACAAGGCTGGGGCGGCGGCGGGTTCCCCAGGAGCGGCGGGTTCTAGCGCGAGTAGCAGAGCCAAAGCACGCCCACCACTCCCCGGTACGAGCACAGACGCGAGTGAGAACAGATAACACGAACAAACCATCACTTGTTGCACAGCAGAGCGTGTTGCCGACCCCAGAGCACCATGTATCTCCACTGACCCGCATCATGGGATGGCAGGCACTTCGACCTCGATGTGATGTGGCGCCGTGGCAGCGGCCGCTTGCACAATCTCCGCGGGTGGAGCCATCACCTCCTTGCGGTGCTCCGCGTCACACGCGATCGGCGCGCGCAGTTTGGCCGTGTACACGCACGTGGACGGCTCTTCGATGTCGAACAGCTCCATGGGCAGCACGCCGCACTCAATGTCGACTGTCAGAGACCGTTGCGGCCCGTTCCAGCACTTGGTGCCACCCGTGAACTCCAACCGGTACGGGTTCTCCTCGCCAGCATCCTCTTCGGCTGCCTCGCTGTCCTTGACAGGGAGATCTTTCATGCTGCCGAGGCTCGTGCGGTCCTGTGTCGCCTTGCCGAAGAAGCAGATCTTGTACGTGTACGCCCCGCCTGGCGCCGACTCGACGCATTCGTCGCGAAGAGGAAGGAAAATGCTGTCCGGGCCGTAGTTCTTGCTGAGCACGCTCTTGGCGGTCTCGAGGCCCTTTTCCTCAGTCGAGAGCTGGCGCTTGACCTCGTCACGAGCGTCACGGGCAGCCGACGTCTCTGTGCGAGAGAACTTCTCGCTCTCCGTGAGCGCCTCGAGGAGCACGTCCAGCGGGTGCGGCTCCTCCTCCGGCAGCGCAAGTTCTTCTTCCTCCTCTTCCTCCTCGTTTGCCTGCTCAGGAGCGGGAGGAGGCGTCTCACCACCTTCAGCTTCAGCGCTGGCTTGCGCTTCGGCTGCTTCGCGCGCCTCCTGCTCGCGCTTCTCCTTCTTCTTCCTGCGCTCCTCGATTTGCCGCTCGATGCGCTTCGTTTCCCGCCGGCGCGTGTCCTCGCGCAGCTTGTAAGCCGACGCGGCGTCTTCCATCACGGTCGCATTCTTAAGCGTCTGCGCCTCTTCTTGATCGTCAGACAGAGCAACAGCAGCCTTCTCGCGCGCAGCGTGAACTCGCGCGACCACATCATCGCTGGACGAGATGCGGTGCCGCGCCAAGTCGAGCACGAGCGTCGCGAGCTGCCGCTGGGTGAGCTGACTCAGTCCGAGCTGCTCCAGCAATGCGTCCTCCTTCTCGAGCACCAGCTTCTCGCGCTGCTCTCGCTCGACGCGCTCCTCCTCCTCAGCGCGCGCCTCGAGCTGCTCCAGCTGCACGCGCAGCGATTGCGCCGCGGCGTCCAGCGCCGTCACGTTCTCCTGCGCCTCGGCCACCGCCGCCGCCGCGCGCGTCTCCAGCTCGTGGCGCTCGCGCTCGCCGTCCTCCAGCACGCGCAGCTGCTCCGCCCGATCGGCTTGAAACACGGCCATGCGTTCGCTGCACGCATCCGCGGGGCACGCGACGCCGGTCGCGTACTCGTCCGACCCATCGCAGCAGTCTGCTCACACGTCACACATTTGTTGCCACACACACGTCGCACGAATCAGATGTTACACGCGGAGACACAGGTCTGATCGGATCTGAGTACACCGACCGCAGAGGCCGTCGTTGACGCGGGAGGTGGGGATGGCAGCGGGGAAGTACCCGGCGTTGGCGCAGTGGAAGGCGGCGCGCGTGTGCGAGCAGGCCGACGTGCCCGGCTCATCGGCACCGTCCGCGCAGTCGCAGTAGTTGTCGTTCAGCCGCGCGGTCGACAGCACGCGCGCGCCGGCATCGCACGAGAACTATCGATCGCAGAGTCAGGAGAGGCGTTTTCCGTTCTAGCGGCGAGTAAACGGCCGTACGCACCGTGGGGGCGGCGCGGAGGCGCTCCTGCAGCTCCGGAGAGATCCCGCGAAGGTCCACGGGCGAGGCGGCAGCACTCGAGAGCGCAACAGTGGCCAGCAGCGCGGCCGTCGCGAGCGCCGTTGGTCGAGCGCGCGCCATGCTCGGAAGTTACGCTTTGGTTACGTTTTGCTAGCGAGCGCGGGGAAATGGATACTGAAGCCTAGTGTAAGGTGGCATGACGTGGCAGAAAGGATCGGCAAACTTGCTGACGGTATGCCTGGAAACCCTGTCCCGAAAACATTCGTGCATATTTGTATAGTAGTGTTAGGATACATTATATTCGATATGTCGTATATATTTAGAGTGGGCCACATTATTCACTGTTCCGAACACAACCGAAGGATTTTCTGTGACGTGGGGACAGCCGGCTTCATGCTACATGCTTCATGCTTCGTGCCGTGCTGTCTTCCTGCCTCCAAGTTCGTGGTGCTCTCATGATGCCGACGGCGCTTGCATTTACCATGCGAGGCGGTGTCGGTTGCTGCTGGTATCCTACATTACAAGCGTCCTGCTGGTTGAGTGTCCCGTGGGTGAGCAGCACGCGCCTGGAGCCCTCGTAGACCGGAAGTAGCGCTGAGGAGGCTGGACATCAGCCAGCTGACGGCCCGACTGGCGTCCTTGGGTGGCAGCGGCAACGGCGGCAGCAGCGTCAACGTCAATGCCTCGACCGTCGTGGCCAGTCGAATCCGACCGAATGGAGAGCGGCGGCGTCGTGTTCCTTTGCAGCTTGCGCCGCTCTCTATATCTTTACTTATGTCTGGTTGGTGCTCAACTTGTCTTCTTCTCTCCTAAATAATCAATCACGCCGTGCGCTATTTGGCGCGGACTCGTGCAGCCTGGCCTAACCTATCGTTGTCTTGCTGTTGCTTGCGTGGGGTGATCTCTATCTGCCGTCGGCGGCGTCCTCGCCCTGGCGTCACACGTTCACGAACGAGGGCGAGCGCAGCAGCATGGGCGGCTGCGCACTGTCGCTGCAGTGCGGGCTCTTGGCGTCGCCCTGCTCCTCGTCGCTGAACAGCAGCGCCTCCAGGATCTGCAGGTCCAGTGCGCTGAACAGGTTGCTCTCGGGCACGGCGGCCGCGTCCATGTCCAGCATCCGCCCGTGGTGGTGCGGATGCCAGGTCGCGGCGGTCGGTGCGTGCGTCGCGGCAGTGGTCGGCGCGTACCCCCGGAAGGCGCGCGCGTGCGTCGGCGACGAGGCGGAGAAGCGCATGCCCGCGGCCATGGCGGCCGGCGCGCTGAGCGCGCGCTGGCGCTGCTGCTGCTGCTGCTGCTGCTGCTGCTGCTGCTGCTGCTGCTGCTCGCGCATCTGCATCTGCATCTGCTTCTTGAGCACGCGCCTCCGGTGGTCCAGGCGCATCTGGTTGCGGTTGGCCTTCTCGCGGTGCATGGCGCAGAACTTGTGCAGCCCGCCGCTCTTCTTGTTGGTCCGCGGGTTCTCGCACCGCTTACTCGAGTACTGGCAGCGCAGCTCCTCCGGCAGCGCGTCGGCCTCGCCCACCGCGTGGGTCGATAGATCGAACGACATGCTCGCTACAGTCGCTAGCGGTGGTGCTGGTGCTGGTGTTGGGGTAGTCGACGTCGTCGATGGGATGCTGCTCGTATTAATAACACCGGGCTGGCAGTCGGCGGCGGCCGTTTACTCGGTGCGTGGGGAATTGAGGTGTGACGCCACCAGCCGGGCGAGACGCGGCGCGCAGTCCGCCCGCCACCAGTGAGTGCATGCGTGCCGCTTCCACAGGTCTGCGTGTCAAGTGGGGGCGAGGCGCATCGCTTCGCCTGGGCGGGCGTCTCGTGTCGCATGTGGCCTTAGTGATCGCGAGTGTGGTGTGAGGGTGGGAGACCATCACTCTGCCTGCATAATAATATCCAGTGGGTCCGGATGTCCAGGACGATCCAGAACACTCGACCACGCCACCACTCGCGACGGGTGATGAAGGGTGTGTGGACCACACCCTGCTCGGCGTTTTTTGGCTCGATTGCTGCGAAAAAATGCGAAGGGACGGAACGGATTGCGTCGCACAAGAATGCGACATGGACCGTGGACATGATTTTAGTAGGTAAATATGCGCTTTTCTCTAATGTAAAATTTGCTTTTTCTATGAAGAAGCACAGCTTTAAGCGAAAATAGTGCAGGAATAGCGGGTGACGCTATCATCCCTGCCAAGTATACAATGCGACAGGGCCTCGTCCAGAGGTGTGTGGCAGGTATCTGCATCCGTCACCAGGCAAGGCTGCGTCGTCGACCCAAGCACGGTGGGGGGCCAGCGTAATCCACAAAACAGGGTGATGGCGGGCGGGTGTTGGTGTTGTCGCTTGGGGCACGATGAAGCAAGCACCGTGCAGCGTGCTGCGCAGTCGCGACCTTGCGGCGCGACTCTAATTTTCGCGTCTATTCGTTGACACAATTCGGTGGATTTTATGGTTTGCATCCGCTGGACCGAAATTTTTCGACGAAAAATGAGCACATTTGCCCGAAAATATCCCGATTCAGCGCCATACTGTACCAACACTCACCAGCGTGCCTGGCCCTTCAAGATGCCATCCATGGCGCTGCGCAACATGCCCACTCACCGACGTGGCGGCGCGACCACCAACCATCGGTTTGCGGTACTGTACAATAGTAACGCGACACCGACTCGAAAGAAACGCAACACCATCACCACGCCAACAAAAGCAACAACAGCAAGAGGTTCCAGTACGCTGCGGATCGGTGCAGTATCCACACGGTGCACCACGCCACGCCATCCCGACGGTCATGCGGACCCCTCGACAGCCGCCACGTTAAACGCTTCAATTAGTCGACACCGTCGCCGGTATCAGGTGACGTAAACCATATGATCGGTATGATCGGCCCAGCCCAGCCTGCGGATGCTGTGCATCCATGCATCGCCGCTTCGCATGCGGTCCAGCCACTCGATCGGTCGTCGGTGGCGGTGGCGGCTCCAGACTTGGCTGGTTCGGCTGCTCCGCCGATCACAATCAAGTCGGACCGCCTCTCTCGATCCCACTGTGTTCGCGGGCGAGGGACGAACACGCTCTCTCCGGCCCTCTTCTTACAAACATCAAGTGAAAAGGATGGACCGTCACGCTTGGGACACGTCCGTCGTGGCGAGCGCCGGTTTTCGAATCCATTTCCCCAATTTGGCGGCCGTCCGGCTCTCGTCACGCGGCCATTCCGATGGTTGGCGGCCCGCGTCTCGCCGCAACGTGACGACCAGTCCAGTCCAACGAGAGCGAGATAAGAATTCGAACGCCGCCGAGTGAACAAGACGCTTGCTTATTCGTGGCGAGGCAACTGATCTCAAGAGCCTGCTTGCCCGAGTGTCCACCTCCTCTTCATTGCCGAGAAGACTAGGCGGTCGCGAACTGGAGAGCGATTTGCTCCGCGTGCGAAGAGGCAGGTGATGAACCGCATCATGACATGACTCGTGTGGCGCCCGTTGCGCGGTGAGGCGATCTTCGGTGAGAGTATCAGATCGCGTCGGCGCGGGCGGAGTCAGACCCAGCGTGACGGACATCCTGCGATTTGAAGTGGCCACTGTGAAAGAGGCTGTAAAAGACCAGCGAGCAAATGTTCGGCGCGAACGTGATCCTGCTCTCTCTATCTCATCCGACATGCACGATATCATCAAGGAGAGGCAAAGTCGGAGTTTGGGCAATCGTGTCAGATATTCATAGAGTATTCGCCTCTGGATCTCCTGTGAGAGCCTAGAGCATCAGCGGCACCCCAAGGGCGGCCACAAACAGACCGGAAGTGCCGCCAAGCGCGGCCGCCGCTAACACTGGATTCGAACTCGTCGTTGCCGAGGTGCCGCCGTTGCTGTCATCCAGGAGGCTGAGCGACTGTCCGTCTTGGTCCACACACCTCACAAACCAGGCACCATCAAATACGTTCGACGCATACGCTTCGGGACACGAGCTTCTCCATTCGTCCGCGTCGTCGTTGGTGCCGACGTAGCAGCCCATGAACGAGAAGCTAACCTTCGAGGGGACAGCGCCATGCTGTAGGATAGCTCCGAGTCGGACGGGTTGGATCGTGGAAGGTGCGTAGCTCAGCGCTGCACACCCCGCCCTGGCAGCCTAGCTTGCACTGGTCACCCACGAGTGAGAGTGCCAGGTCAACCCTATCGAGACCCTTTTCGAGTCGCTTGACCTCTGCACCGACCGCTTTCGTGGCCTTGAGTCCCGCCAGAAGGTTTATAGCTGTGCTCACGCAGGAAGAGAAAGTTTCGAGCTCCGAGCACTTTGGTAGCTGGCCGCTGAGCCCCTTCACACATGTCTGGAGGTCGTCGATGGCGTCGTTGATCTCTTCCGCGGCAAAGCGCACGACGGATCCAAGTGGGTCGTTCATGAAGTCGTTGACTGCGCTTCCGAGTTCAGGCAGAATCTCGTCCAGGTTGATAGGGGTTACCATGTCAAAGACACACCCAGCGAAGTGGAAGATGTTCAGGCACAGCTCGGAGCCGTCCGGGCAGTCGATCGTGCCGAGTCAGCAGTCACTCGTGTCGACTGTCAGGAGCGACACGCTGCTCTCCCAGTCGCGGTATGACGAGTGGATTTGGACGACCGAAGAGGAGTTCTTCAGTTGCAAAACGGGGGCTGTGTTAATGTGCTGCCGCTGGGTCGATGTTTTCGGAGTGAGTGGCAGCGCACGTCGAGCAGCGTCTCTTCTTGGACACAGTGAGGTGGAGCACACGGAAGCAAATGCGATCCTGCTCCCTGCCTTCGTGACCAAAAGCAGGCTATATGTACTCATTCGTGCTTGCAGTTCTCATCCAGCATGAATGAACAGCGAAAGATCAGTTTGAAGGCGCGGGTCAAATCCCAGACGGTGTCAAAGCCCAAACCGAACTGACAGGAATACCACGCGGACGTCCTCGCTCAACACCTTCGAGTCCGCATCAGGCGGCAGCAATGCAATACGATGCTGCTCCTGACAGATGTTGCAACTGATCCACTGCCGTTTCCTTCATACCGGTTATGGCTCGGTATCACATTGAAGTGGTCAGGTATTCCTCGTCAGGCGGTTCAGCGCTGCCCCCGGCTCCATCTGCGGCGAATTCACTTGGTTCCAGTATGGAAACAGGCTCCAACGCCATGAAGACGGCAGCAAGGAGCTGGCATGCGCCTCGCGCATGGAGCGCCGCGCTGATACCACGATTGACGCATCACCGATGTGTTGCTAGCAGCATGGAGCAGGACAGATGCGTCTCGCCCGTGCACTGCAGTGGCCGGAGGAGCGAACCCGGCGCGGCACCGAACGCTTGAGCTTCCGAGGCGATAGGCGCTTGCTGTTCGTCCACCGTCGACACCTGCGCGTGATTGCAGACGCCTCCCGCAGGTTCTGACGGCGCAGTCGACGCGACGATGGGCAGTGTGGAGGCCGTGCGGTGGGTGAGCAAGCGAGTCCGTCAGTTGTCTGGGTGGTGAGCAAGCGGTGCAGAGACGATGGCGGCTGGGTTGGCGAGCAGCGAGAGCTGCTGTTCATGTTGTTTGTGTTGGAGTTATCTTCTACTGATGTTCGGGGAGAGGCTCTTCTCCCTGCAAAATTGTGGATTGAGGCAGACATGCAGGCATGCACAAAATCGGGAGGCATGCGGCGTGCCTCCCTCTGCTTCGGGTGTGGATGGTGGGTGTTGTACAGTCTATCGAGGTGCAGCGTCGATGATAAGCGGGCGGGCCACGATTCCGTCGTCGCGGCGCTCGGGAGCGTGGTCAGGGCCGCTCACAGCGTCATGTTGGTGGCCGGGAAGTCGAAGAGACTGGCGGTGGACGCGTCCAGCGCGCCGGGGAAGTGGAGCGTGCCGTTGCCGGCGGCGGCCAGGAAGGCCTCGTCGTCCTCGTCGTCGAAGAGCATGACCTCGAGCATCATGACTTCCTCCGGCGTGAGGTTGCAGATCGGCCGGCCGTCGAACATGCTGGCGGCAGCGGCGGCGGTGGCCTCGTCGCCCGCGAGCATCATGCCCGGCTGCGGCTGCACGCCGGCCTCCATGAATCGCTTCTTGCGCTCGATCATCTGCTGGCGGATGAGCCGCCGCTTCTGCTGCATGCGCTGCTGGTTGACGTTGGCCTTCTTGCGGTGGAAGTCGCACAGCTTGTGCAGGTCGCCGTTATCCTTGACCGCGCGGTGGTTGTTGCACAGCTTGCTCGGGTACGAGCAGCGCACCTCGGTGGGCAGCGTCGCGGCGGCGGAGGTGGTCGTGGCGGGCGTCGACATGATAGACTGGTGGATGTGGATGTGGTGGATGTGGTGGTGGTGGTGGTGGTGGTGGTCTCGCTGTGTGTGGAGTACGGAGTGAAGCGTGGCTATGAGAGCTGGGCACGCGCGTTCGGGTGGATTAATCGACCGCGCGGGTGGAGGGCTGGCTCGTCAGTCGGAGGCAAAATTGAACAATGAGCGGACCTGCGAGACGCGGCCGCGCTCCGAGCTGCTGCTCCCCGTGTTCGCCCCTTGCTTGCCATGTGGAGACGATCAGCTCGAGCGCGAGGCGGCCGAGATGGCAAGTGGCGTCGTTCGGTTGTGCCGCGTGCTCCTCCTGGTCGCCGACTTCCTCCTTCTCGCTCCTTTGCAAGTGGCAAGCGCGTGGTCCGAAACGATTCCGGCATTGCGGCACTGCGAACCGCCCGCCAGAAGCCAGAAGGATTCCGTGGACGGCCGCGCGCCTCCATGGCGGCTCCGCTGCGCCTCGAGCAAGCGCATCGCTGTGCCTCTCTTCTCTCTCTTTCTGTCCTCCTAGTGCTATCGACCGGCTAATAATTCGCGAGGTGGTGGCGGTGGCTCCACCACCGCCCTGGTGGAGTGACGAGGTGGAAATTTCGCGACTTTCAATGGGTGAAGGCTTGAATTGCCTGGCCAAAGGCGTGGGGCGAGTATTGTGCCGTCGGTGAGCTCACCGTTGCGCAATGAGCGGCTGCCGAAGTTCTCCTCTCGGTCGATGCGCCATGCGTTTGCCTCATGCGCAAGCCAACGGCGTGGACGGCCGAGAAGCAGGGACGGACGCGTGAAGAGACCGAGTACGATGCGGAGATGCCGCGGTGGCTTCGGACGATGTTCAACGGGAGAGAAAAGCGCCTCCAGACTCGACGCAGCGCGATCTGACGTGCAAGGCGAGCACACATACGTGTCCGTCTGGCCATCGTGAAGGCTGCATGCACGTGAGCGAGCCTTGCATGCTCGGTCTGTGATGCAGCCCATCCCGGGGCGGCTCAACTCGAGCGAGAAAGAGTCGGGAGTTGGGAGCCGCACCGCATCGCGTCGCGCGCACGGGTGAGTCGCCACGAAAGCATCCGACGGCACGACGAGCCGGCTCCGGCCCACGAAGCGACGCTGGACGCTTCCTCAGCCCTCGGCGATCACCAATGCGAGGCGCGTTCACGGGTGTTAAGCGCGGCAATGCAACAACGGCGAGACGAGTCTGAGACCCACCGCGCATGATATGCCAGTGCTCAGGAGTGAGCTCACGCCGCGTCGGAACCCGCGAGTTGAGTCAAATGGGGGGGGGCGTGGATCAGGTTAAGCCGTGGCCGTCGGCCGCGATTCGTAACGGGGCAAGCGTTCAGTTGGCCACCAGAACGTGGAAGGCTGGGCGGCTTTTCACGCGCAGGCGCCGGCCAGGCGGGCGAGACCCACGTGCGTCAATCGCAGATGCTCGAGCATTTGCGGTGGATCGGAGGTGGCGAGTGGATTTTTCACCTGTGTGGGCTGTAATGGAGCGGAATGGATACCTGATCAGGCTGCAGACTCGCCTCGTGCTCGCCCGAGACGTGTGGCCAAGCGGCCAGAGCTTGACGAAGCGGATGGCGGAGCAGTCGACAGCGTTACGCTGGAAGCGGGGGCTACGTGGCATCAGAAGCGGCGCACTGGTTCGCCACCGACGAAGCCACGCGCCAGGAGAGAAAGCCGACGGTCGAGAGGCCGTTGCGGACCCTCCGTGAGCCGCAGCCGTGCGAAAGCTGCAGGGGAGCAGAGAGGAGGGACTCTGAAGCTTCGATCTGCAGTTTAGAGCTGCGTTTCTGCTCGCGAGAGCAAGCGCCGGCGTGCCGCACACAGTGAGGGACGGGCAGAGCGGCGCGAGGCACGTCACCCGCCAGCCCGCGGCTCTTTCTGGTCCTCTCGTCTAATGCCTCGGACACGAACCCACGTGGGCGTCGAGCGTGCGCGTGGAAGCCGAGAGAAGGCGGACGTTCCGGTTGAGACGCTGGCGCACTGGCGGGTGGATCAGAGGCGCAGCCTGCGCGCTTCAGGTCGGACGGACAACGGGCTCCGAAGCTGCGACCATCGCACAACCTGCACAACGTCAACGATCATCATTCCGATGTAGTCGTACAGTGTACCGTTTTTTTTACCTTTATTGCAGCCTCCTCGTAATAACGACATGTCGTTGTTGTGAAACAGACGAGTACCGTCGCTGGAAAGGACAGCAGGAACGTGTTGAAGTGGATGCGTGTCATGTTGGTCGGCCACACTTTCGTATTGGAGACCAAAGACGCAGGTATTAAGTATGGGGAAAGGCGGGTCCGGCGCGCGCTCGACGCGCTTTGTGCGCGACAACCTGGCGCTGCTGGGCTTCGGGGGCCGCAAGGACGCGCTGGTGCAGGCGGTCAAGGAGCTGTTCGAGAATGGTGCGTGGGGCGGAGGACAGGGGCACCAGAGAGGGGCTGACGTTGTTGCGGTTGTCCTGTATGAATGGGATGGCCTAGCGCTGGACGCGACGGGAGCGATGGGCGGCGACCGCGAATGGGAAGACGCGCCGCTGGACCTGCTGCGCGTCAGCGTGCGGACGAGCGCCGCCCAGGCCGGGTGCGTCGATATCGTCTGCGCCGACACGGGCGGTGGGATATGCACGCACCGCATCAAAGCGCTGTGTTGCGGGGCCTTCGAGACCACTAAGCGCGCTGGCGGAGAGAAGGCAGCGATCACCGCCGGCAAATACGGTGACCTCACTGCGAAGCGTCGGTCCGTGGCCGCGCCTGGTTCTTCTAACTAACCCCTACTGCCGCAGGTGTCGGGCTCAAGGCCGCGGTCTTGTACAGTCAACTCTTCGACAGCAACGCCAGCCTGCGAGTCGTGACGACGTCGAGCTCGGCGGAGATCCTGTGCGTCAATCTCCAGATCAACCCCGACTCGGAAGAGGCGGCGGTCGTCCAGAGCGTCGCCCACTTCTCGGTCGACGAAAGCCACCAGCGCTTCTCGGGCACGGAGATGCGCCTGACGATCCCGTGCCCCGACAGCCTGGCCGAGGTAGAGGACGCGGTGGATCACTTGGCCATGTACTTCCAAAGCCTGGGGTACACGCTGCCTCCGTTTGTGTCGGTCACGTTCTCGTTCGAAGTCAGCGAGACGAGCACGCTGGTCGAGCTGAAGCACGGCCTCGAGCCTGTCGACCGGTTCATCGCAGAGCTTGGAGCACAGGAAGACGAAGTTGTCTTCGAGTACCAGGAGACCGACGAGTTCTCAGTGAGCTGCATGGGCGTCCTCAAGCCGAGCAAGCTGGCATTGCAGCCGACGCAAGTAGACGTCTGCCTTCTCCGCTACGTCAACCACGTGCCGCTGCTCAACATGGAAGACTTGTTCGTGTGCGGCATCACAACCGGAGTCGCGGCACAGAAAACTTGGAAGCGCTACGGGCTACGGTCCCGCGAGACATCGACGCCTCTCGTGACCCAGCTTGTTGCCGCTCCTGTCCACCCCGCCGACAAGTCGTCGCCTGAGGATCGCGCGTTACTCGTCGTCGCCGTGGACGTCTGCAGCCGCGTCGATGGCCACGGAATCAAGTACAGCTCCATGAGGAAGACGCGCGTCGACAAGAGCTACGCGCGCCCCACGCAGGCGTGCTTTGTGGCCATGCTGCGCCAGCTCGAGGTCGCCGGACGCCTGCTCACCCCTCAGCAGCAGCAGCTGGAGCAGCTGACCGCCGACTTCGCCCCGCTGATCGCAAGAGCGGCTCTGGCCATCACAAGCCAGTCACGTGGAGCTCCGTCGCCGGGTGTGGCGAGCAGCAGAGCTCCAGACGAAGCAGTCGTCGTCCGCCGCCTCCAACGCGCACTGCACCACCATCATGCGTCGCTGTCATCGCGGTGATACCAAGGTGAGTGACCGTAACGGACTTATCTATTGGAGGCGACCCGAACGGTACGATGTCCGACTGACAGGTGTGTATCGGTTTGGGCAGGGAAAGCGGTCGGGATTGTTGGGCGGCAGACCACCCTCGACGACGGAGAAAGGAACGGGAAGGGGAGCGCCATGTCGGCCATCGGTGCGCTGCGTCAGCTGGAGAAGGAGAAGAGCAAGGACCCGAGCAAGAGCGGCATCAAGGTCGGGCGACGGTGCTGCCGCGGCGGTCCGGAGATGCTGAGGAGTCTGACGACGACCCTGGTGTTTTGACGCAGGCGCTGTTCACGAACCTGCCGTCGCGCATTCGCCACTCCAAGCCGGTGACGAGCTCGATCGCGTTCGCTATCAAGGTGATAGCGTCTCTCGACGTGCGCTCGCTGGAATGCACAGAGCTAATGATCTCTGTGCGCTGGCTCCTCCGTTCAACTCCAGTCGTACGCGACGTCGGGCCGGTGGCTATGGATCCTCTCAACCACGGTGCTGATCACGCTCGTGCCGCTCAGCATTGAGGTGCGTGCGCGCTATCGACCGTTCGCTGCACGCATGTGTGTGTCTATTATTCGCCTTTGTCTGACTCCGTTTGGCATCCATCGGCGCAGCTTCTGCGCGAGGAGCAGACGAATGAGGTGGTCAAGGAGCTGGTGAGCAAGGGCTTCAGCTACAACCAGATCCAGGGCATGGGCTACCAGGTGACCCAGCCGCAGAGCACGCTGGCCGGTGCCGAGGGCGCTGCGCAGTAGAGGGGAAAGCCACGCCCAGCCACGCCAGCATCGGCATCGATCGGGTTGGCGGGACGCCTCTCCACCGCTGACGTTGACCAGGACGACGAGTAGATAAACGGCGCCTCCATCCTCCCCGACGGTCTTCGTGTCGCCCAGCCGGCACTTGTGCCGGAAGGTCAGCGCGGACTCATGTGTGCGAGGTAATACATTTTAATCTGGCGCGGTCGGCCTCCTCCGCGGCACAAGCGACGTGTATTCAGGACGCGTTACGCCGCTCGCTTGAGCACTCAAGCTGTTCCTGCTGCCATCTAGCAACGAGCCATAATCATGCTCGTGCGGCGGCTCTAGTCGCTCTTCTTCTTCTTGCTGTTGGAGCGGATCATGACGAGTCCGATGAAGGTGGCGGCGCCACAGAAGAGCAGCACGAGCAGCACGGCCGGGATGGCGATCGCGTAGTGGTACGGCAGGAAGAAGCGCTGCGCCGGGTGGTCCTCGTCGATGAACGGCTGCATGCACACGCGCGCAGGCCCCGCGTAAGGTCAGGGGAGACGCAGGGACTCGAGCGGCGGCGCATTCGACCAATCGACCCACCGTCAGGATGACCCACGCCGTGTAGTACACGTAGACGGCGACGCTCACGAGCAGCAGGGCCGCGCCCGCAGCCTTGTCCGACGCGCCCTGAGGATCAGCGCTACATGTCAGTCCGGTCCCGTCCGTTGCCAGGCCGAGAGACCCGCAGGCCGCGCACAGAGCGCACCATGATCGATGCCTTGGCGTTCAGCACTGAAGCTCCACGTTAGTGCCAAGTGACCACGGCGACCATTATGCGTCCTTGTTTAGCGTCCTGATCCTTATGAAAGGTGAACACAACTTATTTAATGTGGTGCACATCATATCGTGATACTCTGGGCAATCACACGAATGATCCAGAGCAAGAGGTGAAAGGGACGCTTGAGATTACCGCGGTTACGTTGTAAAAAAAAACCATCGCAAAGCGACAACCTCAATGCCCGAGTTCACGGGCTATCCACTGCCTGCGGAAGATACCGCTGACAACAGGCCGCATGACCTGAAGGCCACCTCCACCCTCGTTGCCGAAGGAAGAGGCACCTGTGAACACTTGGGTTTGCAGACTCCAGCTCTGGAAAGCGCACGTGGCCACGGCCGCAGCGCACGCAGTCAAGAAGCAGCACCAGCATGTCTTCGAAGCGCACTTGCGTCGGCTCACAGTCATACCAAGACGTCATTGGATCACAATGAGGTACACCATGAGCTTCTGCGATGCGCTCGACGCCGTCCTGCGCGCGCGTCGACA
>JAADYF010000269.1:0-27791 GCA_023338175.1 Phytopythium delawarense
CAGTCTGCACGCGAGAACCAAGCGTGCATCCTGGACCTGGCCACCGGCGGGAGGCGCGCGCGAGAACCAAGCGCGAATCAACACCTCTTGCGCGAAGAGTGAGGCTCGTCAGCACGCTGTGGGATGTGTCTTGAGGGGCTTCGACCGATCATCTTCGCTTCACCAAGTGCCTCGGGCTACAGCGAAGTCCCCGGCACCACGTGTCGGTTGACAAGCTCAGCGTCAGTCTAGCTTGTTGTTACTGTAGTAGTTCGCTCTCTCCACTGCAAGAATCGAGTGTGGATATCGCGATCGACTGCGGCTGCAAACCGCCACCGCACCTCTTCCATTTGGTCAACGTAGTCGCGCCAGCGTCGCAGCACTTTGATGGCTCGAAGCCTGCGGACGCGTTGGAAATGAGTCATAGCGATCTGCTCGTGGTGGTAGGAGTGTGATATGGTAGTAAGCCCTTCATCAAGTGCGAACGAGGCGGTCGCCTGGGCGAGATGAACCACCCAGAACCGCCGAAGAGCGCGCATCCGACGCCAAGACCACCGTTGCAGGCGTCGAGCACTGGTGCTGACGAGGCATCGGTATGTCTGTCCTGGACGCGGGGCGCAGCAGTACAAGACGCCGTCGGGCGCCCCATACTTGCTGGCGAGATACAGGTAGAGAGCGTAGTCGTCTTGGGTATCAATGAGCACTCTCGGTGGCTGCGATCCAGCGTCGTCAACGTTGTCGTATCGCCTGGGACGCGGAGAACGCGTCGCGATCCATTGATCCAGCAAAGTCGCTCTTGGGAGATACGTGGCTGCCAGCCCACGCAGCTTGGCGTCGGCTTGGGATATGGACGGAGGTCCGTGCGTCGCCTTCCTCTTGATGTGCTGGCGCCTGATGCTTTGGACTGCGGGGGACACGGACGAGGAGGCCGGCGGGTAGCTGCCCTCACGCTTCTCATTGTTAGCGACGGCCTTGCCAGGTGTTTGTCGAGGCGATTGTCTCGCCTCGGGCGACGGCAGCGCATTGCGTGGCAGCTTGGCGAAGCGCACCCGTCGCCGAGGCTCGTCGTCTGGGAACGGCATGTGATACGACCGAGCACGCAGCCCACCGCCGTCCTGGAGCGCGTCGATCACGCCCTTGTGGTGCTCACCCATCCTCTGCTCTGTCATGGACAGAGGCGAGTTGATGCGCGTCACGGGGCGGCATGACAGCGAGCGCGAGCGTATAAATAGCGCCGCCTATCAAGTGGCGAGCCATGCCAGCCGCATGTTCCATTTGACTTGAGCTTTGTATCCGCCACGTCAGACACGCATTCATTTGGAGCAGACAACCAACCGGACGATGCTGGCGGCGCGGAGGCCGCGCAGGGCAGTCGGAGCGCTCGCCCGCGCCAGCGGCGGCGTCCACAAGCGCGTGACGTCCTCGTCGGCGCCGCCGCGCGGCGGCTCGGACGTGTCGCTGCTGACCGCGGTCGCGGCAGGTGCTCAGCAGCAGTGATGCAAGTGACAGTTTGCGCGGCGGTGACTGACGGCGGATGCAATGGCGCAGGCGGCGTCTCAGGGGTGCTCTCCGGCCTGAGCGGCGTCGGCGGCGGGATGCTGCTCGTCCCGGTAGGACCGACCTCAGCCTTCTCCTACAAGGACAGCCGCTGCGCTCGTACTGACTTGGGCATGCCCGGCAGGCGGTGGCGCGCGCGTCCAAGATGCCCATGCAGGTGATCAACGGCACGTGCTACGCGGCGCTGACCGTCAGCGCGGGCGTCGGCGTCTGGAACTACGCCGGCGCCGGCGCCTGCAACTACGCACTGGCGGCGCTGACGGCGCTCCCGGCCATCGTCTTCTCTCGCTCGGGGGTGCAGCTCGCGCAGCGCATGTCCAGCCAGCGACTCTCGACGGTCGTTGGCACTGCCATGCTGGTCGGCGCGCCGTTGGTCGCGCTCAAAGACACGCCGCTGGCTGACAAGCTGCCCGCGTTCGTCGCGGACTGGATGGAGCCCGCGCCGCACCAGGACGGCGAGGTCGAGCCTGCCACAGAACTCAACCCGCTGGACCTCGAGCACTTTGGCACGACCATGGCGCATGGGCATGAAGACCCAGAGATGCACAGCCGCGCGCGCTTCCTCCATGCCGCCGTGGACGACCCGATGGCGCTGCTGCGAGCCAACCTGCGGTACCTGGCGGTCGGCGCCTTCTCCGGGTTCATCTCGGGTCTGTGCGGCATCGGCGGGTCGCTCATCACGACCATGTACCTGGCGACGTCTACTGACATGCCGCAGCGCACAGTGATCGGCACGACGCTCGTGTCAGTGCTACCCATGGCGCTCTCGACCAACTACCACAACTACCGCGTCGGTGCCGTCCACCTGCCCACGGCGGCGCGCATCGGCTCGTCGCTCGTGCTGGCGGTGCACTTCACATCGCAATACGTGCTCACGCACCCGGTGCCCGAGTCGTTCCTGCGCGACGTGCTGTCCGCAACGATCGCCGCCGGGGCCATCATGACGATCCGCCGGTCGATCTGACAGTCCGTGCAGCAGAGTGATAGACGTCATTGACAACGATAGAGGTGTTGGCCAGCCAGCTTCAAGCACGTGGTTGACTCGTCGAATACAGACAACGAAGCATGTTTGATCGACGAAGAGGCTTCAACTCGCCCAGCATTATAACTAATGGGTTGTGGGATCGACAGCTAGCTGTTGAGTGCAGCAGTCGATTAGAAGCCGAGCTTGGCGATGGCAGCGAGCGCGTCGACGCGGCCATAGCCGAAGATGTTGTTGGGGAACTCCGAGTCGCTCGTGTTGCCGCATGTTCGGCTGGCGCTGACCAGGCTGGTCCGGTTCGCAGACGCCTCGAGAGCGGAGCGGACCTCATCGAACGTCATGTTGGGCTGGGCACCGAGCAGCAGCGCCGCGACGCCCGCCGCGTGGGGTGCTGCCATGCTTGTACCAGACGCGATCGCGTACACATTGTCGCGCGTGCGCCAGGCCGAGTAGACCTCGGACCCTGGCGCCACGACCTCGGGCTTGAGCAGACCTGCCGGCGTCGGACCCATCGCGCTGTACGCCCACAGCGCGTCGGTCGAGGTAGTGGCGCCGACGCCGATGACATCAGCGTTGTCGGCCGGCGAGCGCACGGTGCCGCATCCGTTGGCCACGATGTTGCCGCTCGCAAACAGCGGGATGATGCCGGCCTGGCGCCACGCCTGGATGACGCTCGCGAACGTCGTGTCTCCTTGGGGACCACCCCAACTGTTGTTGATGATGTGCGGGGCCTTGGAGCAGTTGCGAGAGGCACTCGAGCCGGCAACGTCCGTCGGACACAGCACGAACTGCGCGCACGAAAGCATGGCCGACTCGGCGCACGTGTCGGCGGTTGCACACCCTCGGCATGCCATCCACTTGGCGCCAGGTGCGACTCCGATGCCCTTGGTACCTGCGATCAGACCCGTCACGTGCGTGCCATGGCCGGCGCCGTCAGTGGGTATCGTCGTGTTTGCGACTGGGTCGAACCACCCGTAGTCGCCGAGGAAATTGTCGCGCAGACTCTGGTGCGTGCTGCGCACACCAGTGTCGATCGTCGCGACGACGACGTTCTCGCCCGTGAAACCTTTGGCCCAGACGTCGACGGCGCCGATTTTGCTCACGCCCCAGGCCGCCGCGATGGCCTCACCCACCGCCACCGAGCCATTCGAGTCGACGGTGATGCCCGAGTCGGACAGAACCGTGACGCTTGTGGGCTCTTCGATCGAGAAGACGGCTTCTTCGCGGATCTCTGCGACCTCCGACTCCCCCATGAGCTTGATCAGCAACTCGGCCGTCGCGTCCTTGACGTACACTTGGTTGGTGATCCAGAACGACTTGGAGGACGAGAACAGATTGGTCGACGAGTCGGACTCCTGGGCGAGCAGTGAGCTGACAGATTGCTGCGAGTCCTTGGCCGACGCCTCGAGCTTGTCGACGAGCGACGCGATCTGGTCTCCTCGCGAGTCGCTCGCCGCCGTCTCCGCCTCGTGCGCGTTCTCCAGGACGCCACTCGTGCCGTCGCGCATGGTCAGGATGATGTTGACAGTTGCTTGCGACTGCAGCGCTCGGTGGACGCCCGGGTGTACTCGCGGCTCCATTGACGCACCGCCTGCTGCTGTCGGACTCGCCGACGCAACCATGACGAGCAGCGTGGCAAAGGCAGCAAGACGACCAAGCGCCATGGTCGGAAGCATGACACCGAGCCAACGCAGTGATGACACGGTAGTTGACACGGTGGAGAGTCGCGTGGAGGCGGTTCAAAGCGCAATGAGCGCGGCGGAGCTCCATGCACGCGACGAACCCGATGAGCAATACGCCCGGGTCTTGATCATCTGATTCCGGGTTCTTGTGATGGGAGGCGCGCCGAGTCCATGTTCACCGCCAGCGTGACACCGCCGCGGCGTCCGGACGTCTTCCCAGCGCGTCTGATTACAGGCATGGGACTGAGTGGACAGCAGTGGTGCCGCCTGCTGATGAGTTTGTCGGGAAGGCGTCGTAATATTAGGTTATTTGATCGACACCTTGGACGCATATGACCGCCGCGCTGGCCCGCCACACCAAGGGTTCACACAGTTCGTAGGAGAGCTGTTGGCTGGCGGTCGTGGCCAAAGAGTGCTCGCCACGCACAGACACGGGACAACTTCATGCGGACACGTTCATGGACCGGCGCAGCAGGATGTTCTCGATGACCTGCACGGCGCGCGCGGTGGCGGACCCGTTCAGCACGAACTCGGTGAGCTCGGGGAACGTGTCGGCGGGCGTCTCGGGCGTCACGATGTACCACGTCTGCAGCAGCGAGAAGTCGGGCAACGCGGCCGGGCGTTTGACGACGATGTAGCCCTTCTCGGAGAAGCGCACGCCCGCGAGCGGCACCTTCTTGAACTCGATGGGGTCGATGAACGACCGCCAGACGACCACGATGCGCTCGGGCTCGATGTACCGCCGGAAGACCTGGCGGATGTTGAAGTCGCCGCTAACCGACTCGGAGTGGATCTCGACGCCGAAGCGCTCCACCACAATGTCTTCCGGGGTAGTGCCGTGGGTCTGCACGAACGGAACGACAGGCAACAAGGCTGTTAGCACTTGACCCGGCCTGTTAGCCTCATGCTACGACCACCAGAGCACCCACCGGCGAGTCCTTCTGGAAGTAGTAGCGGTACTCGGACTGCTCGGCGTTGTGCGCGAGCAGCTGCCACACGGCCGCGCCCGTGTCGGGGACGGCGAACGGCAGCGTCTTGTCCGCGAAGACGCCCAGGAACGTGCCGTCCGCGCCGCTGTGCTGTCGGACAGACTGGGACGCCTGGTCCACCTCGGCGTACGCGCGCTCCACCAGGGTCAGCAGTCTCTGGAAGCTCTCGGGGTCGCTCATGTCCGCCGGGATAGCGTGCACGCGCCGCGACCGCTTGCCGCTGGAGCACGCGTCCATCGTCTGAACGTTCATATAAACGAGTAAGCCACGGTTGTTCGTCCACATTGCACTGGCAGTGCGGGTCTGGCGCCGCACCTCCTTGGTCGCGCGGCTCTGGAGCACCTTCTCGAGCGCGCGCGTGACCTTCTGCTGCCGCTCGACCATCATCTTGAGTCTGCGGTTCTCCCCTTCAGACGTCAGACGCTGCTCGAGCTGCCGCGCTGCCAGGTCCTTCCACACAGCCGCGGCCTCGGCGGGCGAGCCACGCCTCCGCGGCTCGATCTCGTCGCTGCCGGCCGTGTGGCCCACCCGCCGGCGCTGGCGGTTCGTGTGCGTGACCTGCAACGCCTGCAGCTGCTGCTCCATCTCGGCCACGCGCGAGCGCAGCTGCCGCAGCTCGCGCAGCCGCTCCTCCCTCGCGCCGTTGCGGTGGTTCTTGGCCGACGCGCGGCGCTTGGAGCCGACCGCGCCTCCCGACAGCTCGCCCTCGTCCGCCACCAGCTCCTCCATGGCGTGCGACTCGGGCTTGAGCGCCAGCAGCTGCGCGTCTGCCGGCTTGGGCTCGTCGCTGCTGTCGCTCAGGCTCGCCGCGGGCGACGCGCTGGGCACCGACAGACCGCCGCCATCGTGCCCTCCGACGGCGAGGCTCGGCCGGTAGCAGGCCTCCAGCGCCAGCGCGTGGCTCGCCACCAGCTCGCGCAGGTCAACCGCGTCCCCGCACGGGTCGCCGTACGCGTCTACGAACGACAGCGCCGCCGCGAGCGCCGCCTCGGCCTCGTCGTCCAGCAGCGGCAGCGCCATGAGAGTTCCTGGAATGGCCGATTAGCAAGCTGAACAGCGATGGAGGCGGGGAGTGTCCGGGCGAAACGGTCGTATTGAGGAAGCGCCGCCTCGGTGGGTTCGGCTGTGAACGTGGGCCAAAAGCAGGTTCAATAGGCGCTTTACACCGGACAGAGAAGGAAGTATGGAGGAAGCGCGTGCATGTCGCATGTGGGTGACGTCAGTGACGTGGTTCACACCATTTTGGCTGCAAGACGGGTTTGGTTTGGCCACCAAATCCCAGTCGCTTCAACTCGTTACACCGGTGGCGCGCTGGTCGAAGAGCAGGTTCTCGAGCACGCTGTGGGTGGCCGCTGTGGTCGCGCGCTTGCAGCGCAGCACGAACTCAAAGAGCTCACAGTCTCGCTCGCCCTGGTTGCCGGCGGAGCGACAGGCAGTGTCCACGCACGTCCGGAGCGCCGAGAACGCCTCGGCGGGCAGGGTCTCGGCCGCCTGGACGACGATGCAGTTGGTCTCTTCGAACGCCGGGGCGTCGAGCGCGCGGCCGGCGAACTGGATGGGATCGGAACGGGATTGGATGACGATGACCGTGCGGCCCGGCTCCACGAAGCGCCGCACGACCTGGTGCACGCAGAACAGCGCCGTGGTCTCGTCCACGCCGATCTGCAGCATGAAGCGCTCGACCACCACATTGTCTCCGTTCGCGACGGTCGGAAGCAGCTGCGGACGGCCGCGCCAGGTAGGACAACAGGACAACGGACACGGTGAGCGACGAGAGCAGGTGATCATCAGCGATCAGAGCTGCCCGCACCTGCGGATCTCGCTGGAGGTTGAAGCGCGACGCGAACGGACGCGTCGCAAAGCCATAGTGCTGCCACGCCACGCGCTGAGCAGCCTCGTAGCCGAACGGGAACACCTTGGTGGCGAGCAGTCGAGAAGTGAGCGCTCCAGACTCGTCGATGTGGAGGAGTGCGCCGTCTCTAGCAACGCCGGACTCTTCAAGGCGTCCACAGAGCTGGAACACGGCGTCAAGCCGTTGGTACGCAGCGTCTACGGCCATCAACAGGTAATGAAACACCTCCACTTCGCCCGAAGAGCCCTGCATATCACGCACTGCGTGGTGCGGAGAGCCGAACCCGCAGTACTCCATGGCCTAGTGGCAAGGAGCACTGTCAGTGAGCATCGATCAGCATGCCATGATGGTGGAGCGACCGACGCACCTGCTGCGTCACCTGGCTTTGAATGAGCTGTCGAAGGGCGGTTGCAACCTTGACCTGCCGCTTGAGCAGCTGCCGCAGTCGCCGGTTCTCCCCCACCGACTTGAGCCGCTGCTCGAGCTGCAGCTTCGCCGACTGCTTCCATATACGGGCCACTCGCTCGTCGCTCGTCAGCTGCGAGGCGACTCGCGCGCTTGACCCCTTGGCCTCTCGCAGCAGCGCGACCTTACCCCGCAACTCTGGGACGAGTACCCGCAGCCGCTTCAGCTCCTTCCGTGCCTCATCTCGGGCGTGGTTGGAGCTGCGCTTGGCGGGAGTTCCTGCTGCTCTCGACAGCCACCGAGTCCGTGGGCTGGTTGGCTGAAGCGGAGGGCTCGAGCGAGTGGGCGGTGGCTCAGCGCTTCCAGGCGCCTCAAGTGCGGTCAAGTCCAGCGATCGCAGCGGAGACGCGCAGAACTCGATGCCAACGAGGTCATTGTCTCCGATCGGAGGCGCGAAGGCGTCCGAGTCGAGCAACGAGGCGTCGAGAGCGGCCTCCACTTCGGACACCGCCACGCCTTCCATCACGACAGCGGCATCGGCGAGCAGCACGGGCGGCGCGCCGTCCACGAAGCTCAGCGCCGCCGCGAGCACCTCGGCATCCTCGATCAGCTCATCCATCAAGCTGTCCCTGGCTTGATTGTTGACTTGGATTCAGTATTTATGACATATACCATTTTTTGATTTCATTGTTGATATAACATATTCAAGCAATATTTTGTACTTTCATTCTATTTCGTTTTAAAATATCCTCAAACAATGCTTACGAAATATTTATCATTATGAATCATCAAACGCATTTAATCAAATCGTAAAAGGATTCATAATGCACCGATCCCTAACCCTATCTCTAACCCCAATCATAAATTTTGTTTACCGTTTTCTCCTCATCGACGCGGAAATGGCTCCGCTCCTGTCCGCCGTTGCAGGCCGACGACCCACGCACATTCACGCCGCCGCCTCGCGTCCATGCGCTTCTCGACGGACGGATGCAGCCTCAGCTCTGTCTCCTGTCCATGTGGAAGCTCTCGCTCGCATTTATCTCCCCAGTTTATTGACAGTCGAGCGCCTCGGCTTCTCCATTCCAACGCGTTTGCTGGCGCCGCCCATCTTCGCCGACGCCTCCGAACCCGAAGGGGAGCCGCAGGGTGGGACGCGGGCCGCGTCCGTCAACACACCAGCCATGTTGATGGTACGCGCGGCAAGGGGCGAAGAAGACCATCACCGCCTGGTGAACGCAGCACCTTCAAGACAGACAGCTGGGTGGATTCATTCATGCAGGCTGCACGCATACTCACTTTGGGTGCGCTCGCGATGGCTGCGTCCCGATACTCTGGGGCGTTGACCCCGCTCAGCTGGCCGTCAGGCTGATCCGCGCGCAGCCTCGGCCTCAACCTCATGCTGGGCGTCGCGGGCCGCCACCGTGTCCTCCAGCAGCACGTTCTCGATGGCGCGCGCCATGTCGACCGTCTCGTCCTCGGACGAGCGCATCATGAGGTCCACGAGGTGCTCGACCTCCTGGCCAAAGTCGTCCTTGCTCTCGCTCAGCGCGGCCGAAGGCGGCCGCACGGGCCAGACGCGCGTGCAGAACTGGAAGACGGTGGGGGCGGCGCCCGACGGCGACGGGCGGACGACGCACCAGCCCGTCTCGACCGACTGCACGGCCGAGACGGCGCCCTCGCCCTCGGACAGCGCGCGCCAGACGAAGACGGACCGGTCGCGCTCGTCGTAGCGCTTCATGAGCATGCAGCACTGGAAGGGCGTGCGCTCCGTGTCGTGGTAGTAGATGAACTGGTACTTCATGGCGAGCGTCGTGGCCGGGTCGCCGACCGCCACCATCGTCGGCTGCGCCTCCTTGCCGAAGATGACGGGCATGGCGCGCCAGAAGGCGCTCGGCGCCTTGCGGAACGCGAACGGCACGACGATCGTGTCGACGAACTCGACGCACTCGCTGTTGGTCTCGCGGTCCCACTTGCGCCGGTAGTTGGACGTCAGCGGCTCGTCCGTCTTGAACAGCCGCTCGCAGTCGCGGAACACGGCCGCCGTCTGCCGGTACACGCCGTCCACCTCGCGCAGGAACGTGCGGAACAGCCGCGAGTCCGACTCCTCCAGCCGCACGCGCTGCTGCCGCGCCAGCGCCAGGCTGCGCCGCCGGTGCGCGTCCACGGCGCTCACGCGCAGCCGCAGCGCGTCCGAGATGTGCTGGATCAGCGCGCGGTTCATGCTCACCTGCGTGCGCAGCTCGCGGTTGAGCGCCTCGGCCTCCAGCCGGCCCTCCATCTGCCGCACCGCGATGCCCTTCCACCCAGGCGCCACCAGCGCCGACGACGGGGAGGAGGCGGACCCGGACGCCACCCTCGGGGACGCCGAACTGGCCGAGGATGCGTCGCTGTCGCCGCGGTAGCGCCGCAGCTTGCCCGGCACTTCGGCCTCCTCCTGGATGACGCGCAGCCGCGCCGACAGCGCCACGCTCTCGCTGCGCAGGTCGCTCAGCTCCTGCTTCATGCGCTGGCGGTACGCGTCTCGGCGCCGGGCGGCCAGCGCGCTCTGCCGCGCGCGCTTGGCGTCGTCGGTCGCGGTCGCGGCGCGCGCCTTGGCCTTGACCTTGCCGCGCTTCTTCTTGCGCTTGGCGCTCGGCGACGGCGGCTGCCGCGCGGCCGAGTCGGAGCCCGAGTGAGAGCCCGAGACGGAGCCCGAGGCCGAGCCGTCCAGGTCCAGCGGCAGCATGGGCGAGTCCGCCAGTCCGTGGCCCAGCAGCCCGTGGCCCAGCAACAGCGCGTCCGTGTCGGCCAGTAGCAGGTGCTCGTCCATGTGGTCCAGCTGCGCCAGCCACTCGCCGGGCAGCGCCGCGGACGCGGCAGCTGCAGCCGCTGCGGGTGGCGGAGACGGCGGCACGAGCGCCGGGAGCGGCAGCAGCGGCGGGGACGCCTCGATTACCCGTAAGAGCGTCGCCAGGTCGTCCGCGGAGTCCGCGGTATCCTCGTCGGCGCCGAACATTTTCCCATGGCCTGTGGGGCGGGCGAGGGGGCGGGCCGGGCGGGGACGGAGCGGATGCGGGCGGCGGAAGCGGAAGCGGAAGTGAGCGGCTTGGAGCGGCCGGCGGAGGCCGCCGACCCGGTTTGTGAAGCAGGGGATAAGGGATCACGTTGACTCGCCGGAACAGCCGGCCAGTATGTTCGTCCGCATTGTGATGCAGCATTATGATGTGTCGGAATGGGTCCAGGACGGAGATGGGCGAAATGCCAGCGCGTGCGCCTCATCTGGGGTCGGCGCGCTCTGATTGGCGGGAGTTGCGGCTATATTTTGCCCAAGTATTTGTGACGCTGTCCAGAATTCGAAACTCCAGAACTCGAAACTCCAGAACTCTTTGTTTCAGGTAAATAGAATGGAAATCAATAAATATTGCTTGAAAATGTCAGCATTCCATCAAATTGCTGCCCTCGCGGCGCACTTGCCGCCCCTCTCACGCTGCATGCAGGCCGTGCCGGTGCTGCGCCTTCGGCCGGGGGCCGCAATGGCGTCGCCTGCTCGCTCGCACCGCAAGTCCCTTGTGTCCTCGCGACGAAGCAGCCTCGGCATCGCTGGTCTCGCTTGGCCACCTGCGAGACGGTCCCAATGCCCGTTTCGAGTCACGTTCACAATGTCTACCATACTGAACTCAAGACAACACACGAACCAGAGACCGCAAAGTATCCAGAACAAATACGCGCCGACATGGACGCGGAGCGGATCAAGCGCGAGGCGGTGGACGCCCGCGACGCGCAGGAGGCAGCGGTCGTGTCGCCGCCGCCGCTGGACGCGCTGTGGCACGCCGACTTCGGGGCCTCGGCCGCGCTCGACGAGCCGCTCGGCCGCTTCCTCTTGACGGACGCCGACGCGCTGGCGCTGGCGCTCACGACCAGCAGCGACTCGTCGGACGCGTTTCCGCCGGCTCCTGCTGCGGACAGCGACCTCGCGCCGCGAGAGGACAAGCAGGCGGCGCTCGCAGCGAGGCGCCGGCGCGCGTACCGCGTCAAGAAGAAGAGCGAGCTCGAGACGCTGCGGGAGGCGAGCGCCGTGCTGGGCGACCGACTGGCCGCGCTGGTCGCCAAGAACGAGGCGCTCAAGGACCGGCTCGCCGAGTACGGGCGGGCGGGCCGCTTCGCCGCTGGCTGGAGGGGCGTCGCGCTGCGCCAGCTGCAGCGCCGGCTGCAGGCCGAGGCGCTCAACCGCGAGCTGCGCGCGCTGGTTCGCCAGCACCGCCAGGTGGGGCACACGTTGGTGTGCAGTCTGCAGTCCCAAGTCGCGGCGGCGGCGCCAACGCAACGCGATGCGCTCGAGTTGCCGACGCCCCAGATACCCAAGGAGGCCGTGCATCTGCTTGAGTCGGACGTGCGGACCGCCGCCGAGTTCCTCCGGGAAGTCGACGCGACGTACCATCAGGCGCACGACGTCCTGCGCAGCTGCCAACCGCCTCCGACCACGGGCGAAGCGTACAACTCGCGGCAGAGCTGGCGACGGGACCCGCAGACAAAGCGCGAGTTCTTCGAGTTCGTCGAGGCGTGGGCCATCCCGTTCAGCCTGGAAGACGCCGTCCCAGCGATGCACATGGCGCTGCCCATCGTACTGGGCAAGGAGTGCCGCCCCGCTGTCATCCCGGTGCCAGACGCGGCCGACACGACGGCGATCAAGTTCGTCTTCAGCTGCTCGGACAGCGGACAGCAGCTGACTCGCTACCAATGCCTCCTCGTGGCCAAAGTGTTCGCCGAGAAGGACCACGCCGTCTTCAGATGGCGCGCGGTGACGGTGGAAGTAGACTCTCCAAGCGACGAGATCGTCGAAACGGGGTGGGGCGTCGCGCAGAGAGCTTGGCGCGCTTCGGGACGTCATGACGAGCCCACAGGCACCGACATCAACTTCTACACGCGGTTCGAGATGTGCGAGGACGCACTGAAGCCGCAGGACGGACGCCAGCGCAACAAGCAGCTCGAGAAGTACGTCCGTTCGTTGTTTAGCGACGTCCAAGAAGACGTTAGCGAGTGGTACCAGGTGATTGAGAGCCTCGTGATGAAGGACCTGTCCGCGCTTCGCATCACATGAGCGCCGCGAAGCCACTCGCATGTCATGAACAAGGATCGATCTCTGTAACAGACTCACCTGTTGGTTCAGGCGGCCTTCGCTCTAGTCTTGCCGCCTGTGGCCGAGCGGAGGATGAGCATGTCCTCCAGGATCTGGTGGTTCGCAGGGATCGTGGACGCCATCCACTTGAACACGAACTTCATGAGCGCAAAGGCGACCGAGTCCTGCGGCACCAAGTGCGTCGGGACGGTCGGAGCGATGACGTAGCACGTGCGGAGCACCGCGAAGCCTTCCGGCGCCAGCGGCGGCCGCTCGATGAGAAAGTAGCCGCTCTCCCGGTACTCTGCGCCGGCCAGCGGCCGCCCCATGAACTCGACAGCATCCACGCGGGACTCCCACACGATGGCGACTCGGTCGCGCTCCTTGAACAGCCGCTTGATCTGCGCCGGGAGCAGCACGGCGTGGGTCTGGTTCAACCGGAGCTCCGTCGCGAAGAGCTCGGCGACCGTGTCGTCTGGCGCGGCGAAGAACTGGCACGCGGAGTCAGCAACGGACCTGTCCTCTCGGCAGGCTATCGTCTCGGAGTGACGACTAGGCTGGCACGTACCTTGCTGAAGATGTTGGCGTCGTTCGGGCGGATCGAGTAGGAGAAGCGCTTCCAGGCGGCGTCGGCCGTGGTCTCCACGTCGAACGGGAAGACCTTGCTGCCGAAGATCTGGAAGTACAGGTGGCCGTCGGCGTCCGTGTGCATGTGTCCGCGCCGCGCCTTGCCCCGGTCCTGGCCAACGTCCAGCTGGAACACGCGGTCGATGTCTCGGTACGCGGTCTCCACCTGCCGCATGATGGGCCCGAACGCCTTCGGGTCGAATTGCAGCGCCACGTGCGCAAGGGGGCGAGGCTTCGCGATGACGCCCACAACCACGTCCATCGCCTGCACGCATCGCACAATCACCGTCAGCTGCACAGGCCGCACGGACGACAGTGAGGACGCGTACCTTGGCCGTGGCCTTGCAGAACACCAGGTGCTGCAGCTCGGCGATCAGCTTCTCCTGCGCCTCGAGCGCCTGCTGCAGGCGGCGGCACTCGCTCTCGGCGGCGACGCGGTGCTCCATCTGTCGGCCCGCGATCTCCTTCCACACCTCGGCCTCCCTCGCCGCCGCCCGCCGCCTCCCGGGGCTCTCGTCGCTTCCTGCTCGCTGGCAATGACCGCGCGGCCCGAGAGGAGCCGGCCGCTTGGCCTGCAGAGCCAGGAGGGTGAGCTCTAGGCTCTGCGCCGTGGCTCGCAGAGCCCGCAGCTCGGCGGCCTGCGCCTGCCGCGCCTGGTTCGAGTTGTACGAAGGCGGTCGCCTGCGCCTGGGCGCCGCGCCAGCCGCCGCGCGGCGCTTCCCCGCCGGCCGACGGCATTCCCGGACGTCATCGCCGTCCACAGTCAGCGACGCAGGAGCGGCCAGAGGCGGCCCGTCGAGCCACGAGAGGAAGGCGAGCGGCCCACCGTCGTCCGGACCGTTCGCGACCGGCGCGGCGCCGTCTCCGGGCCGCTCAGCGTCCGCGCATGCGTCCAGGAACGCGAGCGCCGCGGCCAGGTCGCCCTCCTCCTCGCCGCTCGACATTCCGCCGTTGGGACCGCCGCGTCCGGGCTGGAAGTGACGCATGACCACTGAGAATCAATGAGATCGAAACCTTTTGTCCGGGCGGAAGCGTCGCATGTAAATTATCAGTCCACGCCGGACGCCTTGATGCGCATGTGATCGCCGCCACGGCACGTGGCAGTCGGTTGCTGCGCGTTGGTATGGTACACTCTACTTCTTGGAGGCGAGCCTTGTCTGTCCGACAATCGTCCGACAATCGTCCGACAGTAGCAGCCTCGTCGTCTCGCCGCCACTCCGACCGGAGCCTCACTTGCTGCCGGAGACTGAAGGAAGGGTCTCACGAGCAGTGGTGCCCTCGCTGCATGTGGCGCTCCATCTGCTCGTCGAAGAGGCTGTTCTCGATGATCTGGTGGTTCTCCGGGACGCTCGCGGCCATGCAGTTGAGTACGAAGCTCACGAGCGCACCCGCGACCGAGTCCTGCGGCAGCGTCCGCACCGGCACGTTGGGCGTGAGCACGTAGCACGACTGCAGCAGCGCGAAGGTCGCGTCCGGCGCCACGTTGCTCGGCCGCTTGACGATGAAGTAGCCGCGCTCGCGGAAGGCCGCGCCAGCGAGCGGCCGGCCGTCGAACTCGATCGGGTTGACGAACGCGTGCCAGACGATCACCACGCGGTCCTCCTCGATGTACATGCGCTTGATCTGCTTGCCGCGGAAGAGCGCCGTCGAGCCCTGCTCCCGGAACTCGATGCCGAAGCTCTCGGCCACCGTGTCGTCCGACTCCTCCACGTTCTGCCAAGCGCATCGGTCACCATACGTCAGCGACAGACACCATCACGTAGCTAGACAGCGGCTGTGAAGCATTACCTCGGCGCCCAGCTGCGAGAAGAAGCTCGTGCAGTTGGGCCGGACGCAGAACGAGAAGATCTTCCAGCACACGAGTCCGGTGGTGCGCACGTCGAACGGGAAGATCTTGTGCGCGAAGATCTGCGCGAACAGGTTCCCGCTGGTGTCCTCGTGCATCTGCGTGTGGCTGCCGCCGCCCACGTCCGACTCGGACAGCCCGCTGCGCAGGAAGATGTCCTCGGCTTCTCGGTACGACGGATCCAGGCCGTTCAGCAGCTCCTGGTAGATCTCCTTGTCGCTCAGGTCCGGCACAAGCGCCATCATGGGCCACGCACGCGGCGCGGTCTCGAACAACTTGACCGGCTGCAGCGACAGGAAGACACTAGAGTGAGAACGCCACGCGCAACGCTCGGACCGAGCACGACGCACCTCGGACGCGGTGCGCTGCTCCAGCAGCCGCTTGAGCCCGTCAGTGACCTCCCGGTGGCCCTCCACCACGCGCTTCAGCCGGCGGTTCTCGCGCACCGCGCGCATGTGCAGCTGGAACTGGTCGTTCGCGATCTCCTTCCACACCTCCGCGGCCCGCGCGCGGTCGCGCGGCAGCTCGACGCTCTCGTGCGCCGCCGCTTTCTCTCCCTGGCTGCGGCGCTTGCTGCTGCGCCTGCGCGTCGACCGCCCGCGCCCGAGGCACTGGTCACACGCGCGCCGCGCCTCCTCGAGCGCCTCGAGCTCCTGCGTCAGCTCGTCCACCTGGCCGCGCAGCTCCGTCAGCTCCCGCCGCTCGCCGTCGCGCGCTCGGTTCGGGTTGTAGTTGTACTTGGCGCGCGGCTTAGGGGCCTGCAGCCCGCGCGCGTCCTCGAGCGGCAGTAGCGCAGGCATAGGTGCTGGCACATGCGGCGGCTCACCCGCTGGAGGACTCGCGCAGTCGATGGAGCGCCGCGACGACCGCTTGCTCGCGCGCGGTCTCCGCTTCGCCGGCGCCTTCTTCTTGGCTGCGGCGCCGTCCCCGACGTCCCTGTCCACGCACAGACCCGCAGGGGCGGCTGGAGACGCGGCGGGTCCGTCCAGCAGCGCCGCGTACTCGTCGATGAACGACTGCATGGCCGCCAGGGCCGCCAGGTCCTCCGGCGCCAGCACATCGGTCGGCATGTTCCTGTGGTGCGGAAATGTGGTAATGAGCTCCCAACCCAACACATGTCGACCCCCTTACGTCGTCTTGTACAGGTTAAAACGGCTGATCAGGGCTGTATCATACGGAATAACAGTTACTATAAACGATCTAATACAGCATAACAGTCCTCACAGCGTCACAGTCTGGCTCGCAGACGCCACTTGCATTGTCCTCATGCCGGTTGACGCTTCCGACGGCTCAAACATGCGTGGGCGGCCCCACCACTGTGTTACGGCCTACACAATACCTCTGGCCACTACACAACACCTCTGACCAGCTGTGGCTACGCACGGGCGCCACGCACGAGCGAGAGGTCGAGCAGGATGTCCTCGATGATCTGGTGGTTCACTGGGATGGTCGACGTCATCCAGCGCTGCACAAAATCGGTCACGGCGACGGCCAGCGCGTCCTGCGGGACGGCCCGCATCGGAGCGCTCGGCGAGATCAGGTAGCACGTTTGCAGCAGCGAGAACCCGTCGGGAAGCTGTGGCGAGCGGCGGATAACGAAGAACCCGCGCTCCTCGAACACCGCGCCACGGAGACGCTGGCCGCGGAACTCGATCGGATCCACCAGCGACTGCCAGACCACCACGACGCGGTCGGCCTCCACGAACTTGCGCTTGACCTGCCGCACGTGGACCACAACCTTGCCGTCGTCCAGGTGCAGCTCCGTGCCGAACCGCTCGACCACGACGTCCTCTGTGTTTTGCTGGATCTAACACCATTGATATTAGACTCGCAGTCAAGGCGCTGGAGGCAGCATCTATCGACCGCACCACCCACCTCTGCGAAGAAACAGCGCGCGTTCGGACGGACCGACTCGGAGAACTGGGTCCACGCCGCCATGCCCGTTGCGTGCACCCCGTATGGAAAGACCTTGCTGGCCTGCACCCGAGTGAACAAGTGGCCATCCGCGTCCGTCTGCATCTCGGGGACGCTTACGCTCACCGCGCGCGACGCGTCGACTTGAACGTTGGCAAACACGCTGTCCACTTGGCGGTAGCACTCGGTGGTGCCCGCCATCAGTCGCTCGACGAGCGCCGGATCCAACTTGAGCTCGACGTACTCCATCAGTTGGTGAAAGCGCTCGATCGTGAACATGCGTGCAGCCTGTCGAAGCACAAGCAAAAGCCATCGTCAGCACGTTAATGAGGTGGATGCCATGAACAAGGCGGTGGCGCCATACCCTCTCGGCGGTGACGCTGCGCACAAGCTTTGCCATCCGGCGGATCGTGGAGTGGTTCGCACGCACTACTGCCTTGAGATCGCCATTCTCCCGCGACACCTCGAGCCGCTTCCCCAGCTGCCGCTCCGCCATCGTCTTCCACACGGTATGAGCGATCGAGGTGCTGGTAGTCCGCGGGTGCTTGGCCAGCCCACGGGTCCTCTGGCGGCCGGCAACTTTCTGCAGCGTGGCGAGCTGCGACTCGAGCGCGGCGGCCTCTAGTCGGAGCGCTATCACCTCCTTCCGGCGCTCCTCTCTCGCGCGGTTCGGATTGTAGTTCAGCGCGCGCTTCTTGGCCGCGGGCTTGGACGGCGCTCGAGTCCGCGACGCGCTCGCTGCCCACCCACAAGAGCTCCCACACGAGCCCTGCGACTGGCCGTCCGAGTCCGTCCCCTCCGTCTGCGGCGACTCCTCCGCTTGACATCCCGCCGCTCTGCACTCCGCAGTGCCGACCGGAGTGGCCATGCCAGGCAGCGAAGGCGCCTGCCACGCGTCGTGAGCATCGCCACCCAGCGGCGCGAACACCGTCCCCGACGGCGCGAACGACTGCAGCGAGCCCGTCAGGTCCGCCGTCAGGTCCGCCGTCAGGTCGACCGTCAGGTCGACCGTCAGGTCTGTCAGGAAGAGGTCCGCGCCGTCCTCGAGCGACAGCGCAGCCGCCAGCGCGTCGACGTCGCCGCCGATCTCCATCTTCAGTCCTGGTCGAAGCGGCTTGTTCTTCGCCAAAGAGCTCGTCGTCTGTCCCACCCAAAGAGTCGTGTATGTTGCTCTCCCATCTCACTGATTGCGCAAACAAGCACCTGCGACGCCGGACAAGTCAATTCAAACCGGACACAAGCGCGCCATGTACCCTTGATGCACATGACCTTTGCGTCAAAGGCTTTGATGTGCATCATGATCAACCCTCGCTACTCTCCTCATGTGCTTACTGTCAGTGACCGGTCGAAGAGCGAGTCCTCGAGGACCTGGTGGTTGGCAGGGATCGCCGCCGCCATCCAGTTGAGCACGAACTCGGTCACAGCAAGAGCCGTTGAGTCCTGCTGCAGCATTCGTGTCGACGCAGTCGGCGAGCATGGCGCGACGCGGTAGCACGTCTCGAGGAGCGAGAAGCCCTTCGGGAGGTGCGAAGGGCAGTGAACCACGTAGAATCCGTGCTCCTCGTAGGCCGCACTCGCGACGGGCTGGCCTCTGAACTCGAGCGGGTCCATCAGGGACTGCCAGACGACCACCACGCGATCGGCTTGGACGTAGCGCCGCTTCACTTGCCAGCCGAAGGCAACCATCTTGACGCCATCTATGTGGAGTTCGGTGGCGAACCGATTGACGACGGTGTCATCGGAAGCTTGGACGATCTGCCACAGGCGTTGCAATGTGTTACGCCCGTGAACAACATACTAAGTCGCCTCCAAGCTTATCAACACGCACCTCATCGACAAAGCAGCGCGCGGTGGGCCGTACAGATACGGCGAACTGGGACCACGCCACCGCTCCAGCCATGTCAACGCTGTACGGCAGGATCTTGCTGCCGTTGGTTCGTAGATACAGGCCAGTCGCAGTGTCTCCTCGCGTCTCAAGCGAGCTAACGTTTGACCCGCTTGAGCTTTGGCCACGGCAGTGCTGGAACATGCTGTCCACCTCGTGGTAGCACCTGTCCACTCCGGCAACGAGGCGCTGGACGACCCTCGGGTTCATTTCGTACTGCGCCAGCTGGGATATCCGGTGCGATCTCTCGATGCAAAAGTGCTGCGCCGCCTGATGCAACGGCATGGTAAGAGCACCCAACGTCGTCATCCACACCGACACCTCGTAAGACCAGCCAGTGGAGCACTTACCTTCTCGGCGTTGTGGCTCCGGAGCAGTTTGGCCATCCGCATTATTGTCGCTTGGTTCTCTTCCACGGCTGCTCGCAGCTGATGGCTCTCGTGCACCGCCGCCATGCGCTTCTCCAGCTGGCGCTCCGCGATCGCCTTCCACACGCTGGCAGCAATCGACTCGACCACTCCACTTCTCGTCGTCCCGGTGAGGGATCCAGCGCGGCCGCTGGCTGCGTGCGAGCGCTGCAGGTGACATCGATGGCTGCGGAGCACACTCAGCTGCTCTTCGAGCTCCGAGGCGTCTGTCCGGAGTCGGCGCAGCTCCCTGCGCTGCTCGTCACGCGCGCGATTCGGATTGTATTGAGCGCTTCGCCTCTGCGTCTTGCTGCTCGCTCGTTGCTTGCGTGCGGACTCCGCTCTATACGGCGGCACATCATCATCGTTGGCAGCAACGCTCGTGGCTGAAGACGGCGTCGGGCTGTCCGACTTGATCGCGTCGTGGCTGCACTCGCCGCCACCCACGCTGTCCATAGATTCCCTCGCATGCTGCGAGACCCTCCAGTCCAGTAGCAGACTGGCAGGGGCGTCAAAGTCATCGTCCAGCTCGAGAAGGCCGTCCAAGGGCACAAGCGCATCGTTCAGCTCGCTTGCAGCGTCTGCAAGCGACGCGGAACGCGCTGCGGCCGGCTGCAGCCACGCGGAGGGGGGTAACAGGTCGTCCGCTGTTGCCCATAGACCTGCGTGGTGGCCGTCCAGAGCCTCGTCCACGAACGAGAGCGCGGCCGCGAGCGCCTCGACGTCGGCGTCGCCCGTCATTCCCAGGTCCATCCTGCGCTCTTCAGTTGAGTGCGTTCGGTTGAAAGTGACGCATTACTGAGCGAGACCACGAGTCTCGTGGTCTTGTCCGGGATGAAATGTCTCATTAGGACCAAAATATATGTTCACGCCCTGCGGTCGCTCTCATGCCCTCCGACTGTGCTGCTTGCTGGAGGCATCGGCATTCAATGGAGCAGGAGTACGCTTTCATGTGATGGAGAACGGACTGGTCTTCCAAATGAGAGCGCTCTCCAACAACAACGACGGCGTCGCTTGCTTTTGGCAATGATTCGTGGTCACTACGATCAGGCGCCTGCTGGGGTGCACTCAAAGACAAACTGAGCAGAAGCTAAAAAATCTTGAAGCGACAGCAACATGGGGACACGCCAAATCCAATGTTAGCTTGACACGGCTAGCGCTGCGTCGAACAGGATGTCCTCGAGGATCCCGTGGTTGGCGGGGATTGTGGTGGCCATCCAATTGAGTAGGAAGTCGGTCACCGCGAGGCCCGTCGAGTTCATTGGCATCGAATGCACAGGAGACGTGGGCGCCATCCGGTAACACGTCCGGAGCATCGAGAAGCCGTCAGGGACAAGAGGCGGCTTGTGCACCACATACAGTCCATGCTCCTCGAATGACGCTCCGGAGACGCGACGTCCTTTGAACTCCAGCGGTTCTGTCAGCGCTTGCCACACAATGACAACGCGATCGGCTTCGACGAAGCGGCGCTTGAGCTGCCACCCTAATACGATCATCTTGCACCCGTCCTTGTGAAGTTCTGTGCCGAACCGACTCAGTACTGCGTTGTCCGAAGCTTGTACGACCTAGCAAGCACCGAACAGTCGAAAAGGTAAGCGCATATCCTCAACATTGGCACGGACATCTTCACACCAATCACCTCGTTGGCGAAACATCGAGCGTTTGGCCTAACAGAGTCCGAGAAGTGCGTCCACGCCGCCGCCGCAACCTTATCGACCGTGTACGGCAGTATCTTGCTCCCGAAGACCTGCGAGAACAGGCTCCCAGAGGAGTTGCGCTGGATCTCGGGCACACTGAAGCTCGACGCGCCGGAAACATCGACGCTCGTGCAACAAAACACATTCTCTACATCCTGGTAACACTTGTCTGCTCCCGAGAAGAGGCGGTCGACTACAGCGGGGTCCATCGGCTTCGCCAGTTCGGGGATCCGCAGCGCCTGCCGGATGGACGCGGCTTGAGCCATCTGCCGTTCACACGCCCACACAGTCGATGTGAGACGCGAACAACCAACAAAGGAACCCGGCTCTACATACACACACCTTCTCGGCGTTGTGGCTTCGCAGCATCTTGGACATCCGTGCTATCAGTTGCTCGTTCGCTTCCACCGCTGACCGGAGCTTGCAGTTTTCGTGCGTCGATGCCATGCGCTTCTGGAGTTGACGCTGCGCCATCGCCCTCCATACGTTCGAGGCGACAATGTCGGCGCTAAATGCCGGCAAAGCGACAGCTCTACTCAATTCGTCTTGCTCCACAGCATCCCGACAAGGTCGGAGTTTGCGGAGAATCTCCAGCTGCTCCTCGAGTTCCGTGGCTTCAGTCCGTAGGTCCAGCACCTGGTTGCGCAGCTCCTCTCTCGCTCGGTTTGGATTGTACCCCAGAGGTCGCTTCGGAGGTCTGCTCGCCTTCGTCTGCTTCGGCTTTGTAGTGGGCTTCGGCGTCGTCGAGACGCTGATCGAGCTGTCCGTCATCGGTGATCCCATGGGCTCATTCTGAGCAAGTCCCTCGGTTTGGGAGCCGCCGTCCGAACTGGTTGCCAAGGAGCTGGACGGAGGCGTCGGCCAGCCACCCCAAGACCAGTCTGGTTGGTCTTGTAGCGCCGCGTGAGAGGCGTCTTCGCTAGAGAAGTCGCCGCTGGTTTCGGTCGAAGGTGAGCCGGCGAGAGGCGAGAACCGCGCGCCATCGGTCGACAACTTGCTCGCTGGGAAGTGCAGCGGCGTCCGAGGCAGCACGAGCGTGTCGAGATCTACGGCTGAGGGAGGGAAGGCGTCGTCAACGAGCGCGAGCGCCGCCGCCAGGTCTTCGTAGTCGGCATCCGACTCCATCGAGCTCAGCTGTGCCTTCGTCTTCGTCTTTGTCCGGGTGTCCAGTGCGAAATGTCGCTTGGAACAGAGAGGACGATACTGTGAAATATCGTAGGTCGTTTGTACCTGGACACGAGACTTGCTATTCAATTTCACCTCTTTCATGGTGTTGTTGATGCTGAGGTCTCACGGTTCGCCTCGACAGAAGAACACATGCATCCACCAGAAGCAAAGGTTCGCATCAAATCAACTGGACTCTGCATTGTTAGTGGCACTCTGATGAGCCAAGTTGGTGTTCTCTAGGGTGGAGCGCGCCAGTTGTGCGAGCTAAAGACAAGCACGTTCACGCCTTGACTGTCAGTGATCGCTCGAAGAGACCGTCCTCGATGATCTGGTGGTTGGCAGGGATCGTTTTCGCCATCCAATTCGCCACGAACTCCACCACCGCGAGAGATGTCACGTCGCACTGCACCGACTGCATTGGCGACCTTGGCGCCATCCGATAGCAGGATTCAAGGAGCGAGTAGCCCTTCGGGAGCTGTGGTGGGCTGTGGATCACGTAGAAGCCGCGCTCTTGGAACGATGGACCCTTCAAAGGCTTGCCTCGGAACTCCAGCGGATTCATCAGCGACTGCCAGACGACCACGACGCGATCGGCTTCGACGTAGCGCCGCTTTACTTGCCAACCAAACACGACGACCTTCGATCCGTCCATGTGGAGCTCCGTTGCGCATCGAGTTACCACGATGTCTCCCGGTGACGCTGATGGCTGCTCCGTCCGCCACAAGCAGCGCAAAAATGTTAGTCAACACAACGGGGATGCTAGACAGCGGAGTAACATACTTCGTGGACGAAGCATCGAGCGTTGGGCCGTACAAGTGCCGCCAATTGAGCCCACGCGACCGCCGCAGTCTCTTGGACGCTGTATGGGAAGATCTTGCTACCAGATGACCGCATGAACACGTTGCCACACGAGTCGGCTAGCATCTCCGGCGGACTGTAGTTGGAGATCTTCCAAACATCTGCGGAGGAGCCGTGGACAACGCTGTCAACCTGGTCGTAGCATTCCGCGACGCCGGCCATAAGCTGTTGGATGGTCGACGGATCCATCTGATACTGCGCCAGCTCTGAAAGTCTGCGCGACTGCACAATGCAGAACTCCTGTGTGGCCTGCAGTCGACGAGCATCCAAGTATGTTAGCAGCAAACACACATCAAGGTTTTTGCACGTTCGAGCTCCGACCTTCTCGGCGTTGTGGCTTCGAATGAGCCTGGACAGCCGCACGATCATGGCCTGGTTCGCCTGCACAGAAGCCTTGAGCCTGATGTTCTCGCTCGTCGACGCCACTCGCTTCTGCAACTGGCGCTCTGCCAGCGCCTTCCACACCTTGTAGGCGATCGAGTCACTCTCGTCCACGTGGCGCAGCCCGCTTGCGGTTGCACGGCAGTGTCGAGGACGGGCCTCGCTCAGCACAGCAAGCTGCTCTTCGAGCGAGCTGACCTCGGACCGCAGCGCTTGGGCCTCCTTGCGCTGCTCCTCGCGCGCCCGGTTCGGGTTGTAGTCTGCCGGTCGCTTCCGCGTCCGCTTCTTCGCCGGCTTGGTCGTCTCGGAGTCTCGCGAGTTGTCACCTACCGACTCGAACGCCGCGCTTGACGACAGCGTCGGAGAACATTCGACGTCCAACGCGGCGTGTCGAGCGCTAAGGTCACTGCTACCTCCACTGCATGTTGAGTCCTTTATCGATTCATCCAACACCGCCAAGGCGCGGCCGCCTCCGCTGGGAGACCACTCGCCACACACGTTGCTGGGCGCCACCAAACTTCTTAGCGACACCGACGGCGACACCACGTCCTGGACGTCTCCGCCGCCGTCCGCATCGACCGCCAAGGCCTCGTCCACGAACGAGAGCGCCGCCGCGAGCGTCTCGGCGTCGGCCTCCAACTCCATATCGCTCGTGTTCTGGTATGATGTACTGTGTCCGTAATTAAAGCCCCTTTCAATGATTTTATACAGCAATTCAAATTGTAAGCGACTATACCCCTCAGACATTGCGTCCAAACACACGTGAATGTGTTGAGATGTGAACTTCTTGATCAAGAACTCTGGAACCACTTCCAAGACGTCATTCAAATGCATTCGCTCTCCGCTTGGACGATTCTCTCATTGCGACCACTAGCCAACACGTCCATTTCCAGGCTCCCCACATACCCAATCCCCGCGGCTCCGACTCCTCCCAGCCGCCTCAGACGCGGCTGCGTGCCTTCATGACCTGGTCAAAGAGGATGTTCTCGATCATCTGGTGGCTCGCGGCGATCGTGGCGGCCGTGCCGCTCAGCACAAAATCCGTCAGCGCGCCGGTGATGGCGCCCTCGTTCAGGCTGCGGATCGGCAGCTCGGGCGTGACGATGAAGCACGACTGGAGCAGCGAAAAGTCCCCCGAGGACGACGACTTGGCGCGCTTGACAACTATGTATCCCTTCTCGAGGAACTCGGCGCCCGTCAGCGGCTCACCCGAGAACTCGACCGGGTCAATGAACGACCGCCACACGATCACCTCGCGCTCGTCCTCGACGAATCGGCGCAGTATCTGCTTCACGCGGAAGTCGGCCTTGGTGCCGTTTGCATGTAACTCCATGCCGAAGCTCTGGACGACCGTGTCGTCCGTGCACTCGAGGTTCTGCATCAACACACCGCCGCGATTAGGCCAAACAGCACCGTCGCCAACACCACACTGGTCGAATGACGAACCTGCGGGTTTTTCTGATACATGAGGCGGAAGGGGAGGTGCTCCATCGAGTGCGCAAAGTACTGCCAGGCGGCGTGTCCGGTCGCGCGTATGCCGAACGGCAGCACCTTGTTGGCGAAGATCTCCATGTACAGCCCACCGTCCGTGTCCTCGCGCATCTGGGCGTCGCGGAACGACGTCTCCATAGTCGCCAGCCCGTTGGAGCGGAAGAGCGCGTCGACTTCGCTGTGCGATTCGTCCACGCCATCAAGCAGCTCTTGGAACCGGGAGGCGGCTGAGCGGTCGGATCCAGACGCGTAGATGCGACGCGACCGCGTCGAGCTACCGAACGACTCCATCGCCTGTAGAAGCATAACACGATCCGGTCAGCCGTCGTTGGCCACGTTTGCATAACAGACACAGAGCGTACGCTAGCGGTGGCGCGACTCTGGAGCAGCTTCTCGAGACTCCGCGCGATCTTGATCTGCGCCTCGAGGGTGGCCTTCAGATGCCGGTTCTCCCGCTCCGACTGCAGCCGCTGCTCGAGCTGGTGGCTCGCCATTTCCTTCCACACGTTGCGTGCACAGTCAGAGCTAGTGGAGAGGGAGTAGTCCCCCTCATGACTGCCACCCTCCGTGATAGTCTGCGGGAAACGACGCGAAGAGCCTGCCACGGTCGCTTGCTTGGCGAGCTGAGCGTCCTGCATCGCCCTTAGCTTCTGCTCCATCTCCACAACCTTGGTGCGCAGGTACGTCAGCTCCTTCTTCTCCTCGTCGCGAGCCCGGTTCGGGTTGTACGTCCTGGGCTTCGTCGCTTTCGCCTTCGCCGTCTTGGTGGGCCGTTGGGTCGACCGGGCGAGCGTCTGAGCCGGAGAGGAAGAAGACGCGCAGCTCTCAGTTGAGGTCCCATCAGTGGACGGCGTGAGCAGTTGCTCGGTCGCCTCGAAGCTCTCGTACAGGCCCGGCTGGTTGTAGAGAGAGCCGTCCACCTCCACCTCCAGCCCCGGCAGCTCGACCGCCACGAGCGACGCCGTCAGCAGCTCGCCGTCGTTGTCACTGGGACCGATAGCTTGGGCGAGGGTTCCCTCCAACAGGTCGGCGGCTCCTCCGAGCTCCTCCACGAGCGCCAGGGCGGCGTCGAATGCCTCGGGGTCGTCCACCAGCGCGATTGGCATCTTTGCGTGACGCCAAATGAGACTTTCATGCTGACTGTCAGCGTAATTTACTGGCACAATTGGGACATGTTGGTGTCAAATAACTTGATTCCAGTATGGATATCCAGCAGCTCCGAAAATACTCGACGTTTGACATCTGGGAAGGGAAGTTTACCAATCCATCCAAATCGCCATCAAGCGCAGCGCAACGCGGAATGGACGACGCCACCGACGACTGGGTGGGGCTGCTGGCGTCCGGGAGCGACGGCGACGCCACGGACGCGCCGCTTGCTGTCATGGAGGCCGGCCTCGGGTCCATCTTCCAGTCCGACACTGTCGGCCTGCTCCAGTCGGAGCCAGATCTGAGCGCCTCGATCGTGACGACTTGGGATGGGGAAGACCTCGAAGAAGCACATGAACCTGCTCGGAGCCCAGCCAAGGCCTTCTTGGACCAAGAAAAGGACCACTGCGTTGTTGAGAGACGCGAGCGACAGCGACAGCTGAGTGCAAGGAGGAAGCGGACGCACCGAGAGCGCGTCAAGAACGAGCTGGACGAGCTGACAACGCAAGTGGCGGCGCTCGAACGAGAGCTGCGCAGGTTGGAGGACGCGCGGGCGGCGGCTGATCCGACAACTGGCTGCAATGAACTCGCCGAGGAGTGGAAAAAGCTCGCCGTTCGCAACCACAAGCGCCGGCGTGCGGCAGAACGGCTCAACGAGCAGCTCAAGCACAAGATCGCTCGCAGCAGCGCGCTGCTTGGAGACTTCTCGCGGATCCCCTCCAGCTTCACCTGGCCCCTCGGCCAGTTGCCTGCCGATCAGAGCAGCTCACTCTACAGCAAACTGCACGAGGACTCGCTCTTGGTCGGCTTTGCGCAGGAGCTGGACGCGGTCTACGCCCGGACGGACGATGCAATTGGCCGTCGATTCGCCAGCGAGCCGGAGGAGCAGTGGCGCCGCTCGGTCTCCCGTCGCTGGGATGGCGAGTCTCAAAAGGATCTGTTTGAGCTTGTCGACTCGTTCGTGCTGCCGTTCGGGTACTCCAAGGCGAGCCAAGCACTTTGGGAGTCAATGGGCCAGGTGTATGAGACGGATCCGGGTCTGCTGAACTCTGAAGCGATCGGTTGTCCCGACAATACTTTCGCGGTCCATTTTCGCATTTACGGAAGCACTTCCCCGGGTTCGAGTATGAGCTGCTCGTTTGTGACCCGCCGATATGTGGAGAGCGAGCGCACGGTCGTCGTTTGGCGAGCGCTGTCCGAGGGCCTGGAGGGCTCCATGGCCGGTGTGGCAACGGATGAGACGGGATGGAGTATCCTGCGCTCCGTTCCGAGCAACGCCTGCTTCAGTGTCGACGGCGAAGGTGGCACGGTGATGGACACCTTCGTGCTGATGACCCCGCTGGTGTCTGATGCCACGAAGCGGCGAGGGCGAGCGCAGGACTTTGAGTCGTTCGTCTCTCGGGTCATCAGTACCGTCAGCGAGGACGGTGACGCCATCGCGCGTCTGATGGATGGTCTGCTACTCACGAAGGCACCGCCCGAGTCAACGCGAACGAGATCAATGCAATGAAGCGGCGATGAAGCGCAGAGATGGCCGTGCAACGAGCTTTGACGATGTCTTGGAGCAAAGTTGGAGGCTCATGCGACTGGCTGATGGGCGTCTGGTTCTGACGTTGTTATTACATTAACAACAAGCTAGACTGACGCTGAGCTTGTCAACCGACACGTGGTGCCGGGGTCCTCGCTGTAGCCCGAGGCACTTGGTGAAGCGAAGACGGTCGGTCGAAGCCCTTCATGGTACATCACGCAGCGTGCTGACGAGCCTCACTCTTCGCGCAAGAGGTGTTGATTCGCGCTTGGTTCTCGCGCGCGCCTCCCGCCGGTGGCCAGG
>JAADYF010000027.1:0-65653 GCA_023338175.1 Phytopythium delawarense
GCGGACGACGTCCGGCGGATCGGGCAGCAGCGGCGAGTCGACCACGTACGACTACCAAGCGGACGAGAAGTGGATCGTGTTCATGGCGCTGATGCTGTGCCTGACGGTCCGGCTGCTGGCCGTGACGGGTGTGCTGTGCCTCCCTCGCGACAAAAAGACCATGAGCGAGCTGGCGACCGGCCCTGAAGCCGCCGTGCTGTCCTCGCGCGCGTACCCGTGGTGGGTCCTGGGCATCTTGGGGACGTCGCTGGCTGTGGCCACGATGCTTAACACGTTCATCGTGACGCCCGAGACGTGGTGTCGGCGCGCCTTTGGCGGCAGCGGCTGCAAGGAGACGTAGGCTTTGCCCGTGACGCATGTAGCATACCCAATCTATTCTATTGACCAAGTCACCAATGGCGAATTGCACTCGCGGTCTCCACTTGAAGCATGACGTCTCCACTTGAAGTGTCATGATCTGAATCTTATTCCACTACACGCAAACAACTGTCAACGTCAATACAACTGGTATATGTTACAACTGAGCGGACACGTCACTCGAATTCGTCACTGAAGCGAGGGAGTTACGGCCACTCGTCCACTCTTGCGTCCACTGAGTGTATCCGCCCGTCCGCCCGCCGCGTGACCCCACCACGTGGCTGCTCGGCCCATTGCGATCCGCGGCCGTCCGACCTTGGAGCACAAGCGATTCGCGTCGCCACCTGCGCCTGCCCGCGTCGCCTGCCCCGCCTTCCCCCGCGCGTCCCCGCCGCTCCCCGCGCGCTCCGCCATGGCCAAGCCCGTGCTGTACTCGACGGGCGCCGCGCGCAGCGACTCGAGCATCGTCAACCTGCTCGTGTGCATCGGCGGCATCTACGTCTGCTACCTGTCGTACGGCATCTTCCAGGAGAAAATGTACGGCGCGTGAGGGGCGAGGCGGTTGATGGATGGATGCGCGGGACTCACCTGCGTCTCTCTGTGTGTGTGCAGCTTCACGTACCGGTCGCCGACGGGCGACAAGTTCACGTCGACGCTCTTTATGCTGTTCGTGCAGTGCGTGACGAACGCGGCCGTGGCGTACGCGGCCACGTTCGTGTGGAAGCCGGCGCGCGCGGCGCTGCCCCTGCAGCCGTTCGCCTTCACGTCGTTCGCGTACCTGGGCGCCATGCTGTGCAGCAACGAGGCGCTCAAGCACGTGAGCTTCCCGACGCAGGCGCTGGCCAAGTCGTGCAAGATGATCCCCGTCATGCTTATGGGCGTGCTCATCCGCCGCAAGAAGTACTCGCTGCGCGACTACGTGTGCGTGCTCGTCATCACAGCGGGGATCGCCGTCTTCCAGCTCGGCAAGGCCTCGAGCAAGCACGCCGAGCGCGAGAACAGCGCGTACGGGCTGCTGCTGCTCTTCGCGTCGCTCACGCTCGACGGCATCTCGGGCCCCAAGCAGGAGGAGATCTCGGCGCAGCTGCGGCCGTCGGTGCACCAGCAAATGTTCTACACCAACATCTGGGCCGTCGCCTACACGGGCGTCGGCGCGCTCGTGACGGGCCAGGCCTTCTCGGGCCTCTGGTTCTGCACGGAGAACCCGGCGATCCTGCAGTCCGTCTTCTTCTTCTCCATCTGCAGCGCGCTCGGGCAGAACTTCATCTACTTCACCATCCAGCAGTTCTCGGCGCTCACGTGCACGACCATCACGACCACGCGCAAGTTCTTCACCATCCTCTTCTCGGTCGTCTGGTACGGTCACCACCTCAGCGGCATGTCCTGGGTCGGCGTCACCCTTGTCTTCGTCGGCATCGGCTGGGAGCTCTCGAGCAAGTACCACAAGTACCGCGCGCAGACGAGCATGAAGATGCCGTGAGCCGCCGCGAGAGAGGTAGATGTAGAGTGCGTGGGGGTGGCTGGGGACCTGCAAGACAGCACAGAGCTCAGTAATACACGACAGCCCTTCATGCATGACGAGTCGCGAGGACGGACGGTGGATGGACGGTGGTGCCATTCATCCGATGATGGAGAGCGCTCGCCGTCTGCGCAGCGGCACACGCCTCATAATCAAAACTACACACGGGACTTCCTGCTGGTCCCCACTTGACTCGGAGTGCCGCTGCTTTGCTGGCCCTCGATGGTCGCCAGGCTCTCATGGCCGCTTCTTGGCAGCAGCGGGGGCCAGCTTCGACAGAGACTGCGCGCGCACGGGACGAGCGCCAGTGGTCTCTTGCTGCGGAAGCTGGTTTGAGTTGGCCACCGAGGCGCTCGCGCTGGCGCTGCTGTTGTTGCTGGACAGGCTGCTAAGACTGCTACTGCTGAGTGCCGGCGCCAATGTGGACGTCTTGGAGCCGCGCCGAGCCGACTGCCGAGAGGATCCGACGACACCGAGGTCCAAGTGCATGAGCTCCGTGTCGGTGTTCATCATGTCCATGAGCATGTTCTTCATGTCCTGGCCCAGGATGTTGAGGTCGTAGTCGCCGCCGTCGTTGTGCAGCCACTTCTGCACCTCTGTCTTGAGCGCGGCGATGCGCAAAGGGTAGCGCTTGGCGACTGTTTTGCGGAAGCGTTCTTCCTCCAGCAGCCGCAGCGAGTTCCCGAACAGCCGGTCCTTCTTGCTCGCCGATGCCTCAAACTCACTGATCTTCTCCCGATACTGGTTGATCTCGCTGTACAGCCCCATGATGGTGCTGAGCGACTTGAGCCGCTTCTGCGCTGACTCAACCGTCTGTTGCACGATCGCCACATGCGAAATGGCGTCTTTGACGCGCTGGAGCTGCTGCGTGCCGTAGGAAACAGAGTACACCGCACAGAACTCATCGTAGAACGGGTCAAGCTCGGACAGAAGGGAGTCCTGACGAAACTCGACGCCGGTTGAGAAATCTACTCCACTCTCGCTCCCATCTTGCTCGTCAGCAAAAGACACGTACTTGGCCAGCACGTCGCGCGTCGAGGTCGACTCGTCGCTGTCTTGGCGTCCAAGGAAAAAGCTGACGCGTTGCTCATTCGAGTCGATGCCATACTTGAGGAAGTCATCGTTCGTCGAGTACAGCAGAGCGCGAATAGAGCCCTCAATTGGCTGAATCAGCGCGTCGAGCTTCTCCTTCCCTTTGAGAAGAGCGTCACGATGGCAGCCGCACTCCTTTGACACGCCGATCTCCAGGTTGCAACGCTCGCTGTCAGAGCTGGTCTGAGGCTTCGGCGGTGAAGGCTCCTGAGGCGCCGGCGAGCCACCAAACAAGCTCTTGGTGAGCGAGGTGGCCTCTTGCAGAGTAGAGAACAAGAACGACAGAGCGTTTGATCTCCCCTCGTAGATCTCGACGAAGCAGTCGCGAGCGTCAGCCAACAACTGGATGCCTCCAGTGCTCACGTCGATCCTGCCACCGCTTTCCAAGATCAGCGACGCCACAGCCCTCACTTGGTCTTCCTCTGTCTCGCCCTCAGTGTCGAGACGTGGCGTGTGTGCTCCAATAACAGCGTGGAGCACGGATAGAACATTGTCGTGACTCATTTTCATCTCTCCCGACACGGAGCGGATGGAGTTGAGTAGCTGCTCCGTTTCTGCGACGCGCTTCGCCTTTTCACTCAGGAGTGAGCTCAGCAGCACTTCGTCTTGTGCCAAGCACTCGCGAGCGATCACCTTGTCGTTTGGGTCCACCACCAGACTCTCCAATAACTTCTTCGGGAACAACCCGCCCGCCGATGCCTCATCTTTGAGTTCCTTGAACTGTTGCAGCTTCACGAGATGGGCTTGCACCTTGCCGATGTCGAGGTTGTGGAGTCGTTCATGCGGCACGTGTCGGAAATCGGCCACATCCTCAAGCTTCATGTCATCGACAAGTTCCTGGACGCGAGATAGCCCAGCAACTCGGGCATCGACACGCAGCCACATCTCATCTGTCAGATCCGCAGATCGCCGGATCAGGTACTTTTCTTGCTCCAGAAGCGTCTTGCCAGCGACGGAGTGCAGCGTCTGCAAGTCTGTGGGCTCGTCAACATCAAGAGCGGCCTCAAGAACCTCGATCATGTCGTACGCATCGTCGATCCGCGCCTGGATAGCAACACGAGCAGCTTCAAGGCCCTCGAGCTCGTCTGAGCACTTCTTCATCAACAAAGCATTGATGTCGTTGAACTTGCTTGCCGTCTCTTCAGGGCTCAAGCCGAGCTCCGTCCAGATTTCTTGGCAGCGCTATCACAAGGACAATGAGAGATACGGTGAGTTCATAGAAAGCTCATGGCCGCAACCCACGACGTGAGTACTTACGTCCATGAGTCGGATGGATTCCCTCTTCAGCTCGTTTGCCTTGAGAGACTCCTCCAGCTCACGGATGCGTTGTTCCATCTTCGAGGACTCCGCTTCGCTCTTCTCCAGCTTCTGAACATGGCATCTTTCGATCTCTTCCAGCTCCTTGATTTTGGCGTTGGCTGCCGCGTACTTCTGAGCCAATTGGTCCGTCTGGTCTCGGTTGAGACTGATGTCCGGTACAGCCGCCGCAACGATGTCCATCACATCCTTGAGCTCATCATCGTGATTCTTCTTCTCCTTTTGCAGCAACTCCTTCAAGTCGACAGCTGATTGTGTCTGTCTTGCTTGATGCACCGATGGTTCCTCAACGTCGGCGGTGTCCACCTCACTTGCGATCGCAATGTTCAACCGCATCTGCGAGTATAACAGCTCGATGAGCCGTCTCAGTGTGCTTTTGGCGAGCGGCAGCGACGATATCGACTCCACGATCGCCGAGATGCTCTCCAGATACGACGGCAACTCGCTCAGTGCTGCAGACAGATCGGCGATGTTCTCGTCACACTCTTTGAGCTGCTGCTGATTCGCAGCAAGGTACTCGAGCTCGGTCGAGTTCTCGTCCGGTCCCGCGATCCATCCTTGAGCAAGGTTCTGCAAAATTGCAGCTCGCTGACGGATCTCGTGAGAGAGCGCAGCATTAACATGCTCGTTGTCCAGCGATGTCTATGCCACGCAACACACCAGGAATGTAAGGAACCAAAACAGTGGAGCAGGATCCCCAATTGATCATCGTACCTGCATCCGCGATGAGATCTCCTCGACCAAATTGAACGCTTCGGACGAGGCCATTTCGTCTTTCGGGAACAGCGATGCGATGAACGCAATACTCATCATATTCTCGTCCAAGTATGCGGCCATGGCTTTCTCTTCTCCGATGAGGAAGTCTGTGGCCTCGGCCAGAAACTTGATCCCGAATCGCCCCTGCATCACCGCCAAACGAACCAAGGGTTAGTGATTATCAGAACGCATAACCAGCAGGGTAATCAAACTTTCAACTCACCGGCAGCTCGGACGCTCGAATCATGACGTCGAGAGGGCTGACAAGAGTAGTCCCAAATACGTCGACAGTCTTCTGTCGGAGCTTCAGAAGTCGCTCGCGCTTGCGCTGCATATCCTTGCTGCATTGCGACACGGCTTTAGCCAGCATCCCCTCGATGCCTGCCTTCTGTTGTTTCAGGGCCAGGATTTCCTCGTCGACCCTGTTGATCTTCTCGGCGTATCGCTTCATGGTTTTCTGCACTTCCGTCGCTCTAGCTTCACCCAGATGCTTAGCCGACATTTTCTCCAATGCCGCCTTCAGCCCTGTTCTGATCAGCTTTTTCCGGTGCAGCGACCTATCAAGATCGAACAGCCTCGAGGCAAACTCGTCTTGATGGCTGGAAACTAATTTCTGCAGTCCCCGCAACTCGAGGGTGACTGTGATGATGTCGAGTGCCCAGGAGAGCTTGTGTAAGGAGAATGGTGCGATTTGCACGGCTGATTCACCCTCGCTCTCCTCGCTTGTATCACCAAGTGACTCGTCGTCGTTGGAGAAAGCTGGGTCTCGAGAGGTCTCATCAACTTCGTCGCCAAGCTCATCCATTGTTTCAGGGACGTCTGCTCGAGGAGCTCGAGCCGCATCGGGGAAGTAAGAAGCCAAGCTCGAGAACGCGCGCTGAACCTCCACAGACGCCTGATAGCTGGTTCCTGGACTATAGTCCCGACTGGTATTGGAAGAAGCAATCTCCTCCAGCTTCTTCAGGAAACCCTGCACCTTCGGGTCGGCCATGATCGTCTCGACTCTGGCGTCTGCAGTGTCCAGCCCGGTCTCCTGCGGCCGGACGAAGCAAGCTTTGATGAACTCTCGGCGAAGGAGGTCGTTGAAGGCCTTCAAGTGCAGCAGTTCTGCCGACCGGCTGTCGATGTTCTTGACAGCCTTGTTCTGGATGTTCTTGGCCCGGTTGGCGTATTGAAGTGTGTTGTGCGTCTCGTTTAGGTTCGAACCTGCAGGGGAAACGCACGCACTACAACACCAAAGACGTTAGTGCCAGCCATAGACATCAGTGGCTGTACAAATGCCAACGTACATGAAAAGTGTCCTGCTGTTGCCACCAAGAGCATCTTGCAATAGCCGCGTCAGCTTCGAGGATCGATACGGGATGTGGAGGTGCGTGGCGCCGCGACGCCTGTCATCACCAAGCGCGTTGATGACATTTCCAAGCGCGAGCAGGCCGACGTTGATTTGGATCCCCTCCTTCATGCGGTTGCCCTCCGCCAGCGTCTTCTTCAGTCGCTCACTGCCCGCGAGGTCCACAAAAGTGAGCTTCGACACCACTGTAGCGCGAGACGATGCTCCGCGCGGACTCGAAGCACCAGAGTCAGAGCCGGAGTCAGTGCTCGACCGACGAGTCTTCAGTCGTGCCCCTTGAAGAATCCCCTTGGACTCCTTTGCTTGCCGCGGGCTGTCCTTTCCTCCTTGGCTCACTCGCCGAACGACCTTGATCGTGTACACGGCGTGAGATCGACTTGAATGCTCGTTCATCTCCGTCCTCCCTGTGATGCGTCGCAGCGACCCAACCCTCATCTGCTCCATGGCGCCAACGCGAGTCGCGACTTTCACCTGTCCGGGGCAGTGGGTATGCACGAATTAGATGCAAGATTGAAAGCGAGATTGGAAGATACCTCATTCGTACCTCGGTCAGCCCCTGGACGTAGACGCCGCCTCTTCCTTCGCGAAGCTGAAGACTTTCGAGCGCGCTATCGTTGTTTTGCTTGGTGTTCTGCAGCAGGTCGTGGATCTCTTCCCCGTAGATCTCGAGAAATGAGACTGACACCTGGTGCTCGTCTTTACCGGCCTTGTTCAGTCGTTCAAATAGCTGATACAGAAACCGCGGAATGAGTCCGTCGTCTGCTTTCAGCTCGTCCGTGGTTTCCGTTCGAGATGCAGGAGCTGCTGAGGTCTCTGTCGACGATGCTCGAGCAAATAGATGGCTGGCGACCATCTCGGAGGATGGCATGCTGTTCCCCATCGTGAACGTCTTGCCCGACCCCGTCTGCCCGTACGCAATCACAGTGACGTTGAAGCCCTGCAGGAACGAGTCCAGCCATGGCTGCAGCGCCTTGTCGTATAGCTCTGCACATGCACAGGAAGCAGGCGCTCGTTAGTCTCAGTTCTTCAAGTGCAACCTCGCCAAGCTCGAACGCACCGCTCTGCGTCGCCGACTGCGGGAACACATGGTCAAACCTGTACGTAGCAGCCAGACGCATTACACCATGTCAGCAACTGCCACTTGACTGCCACGCGGGCTCAAGCGGACAGGCGCCGCGCTGCACTCACGTGAACCGCTTGTCGGCGTCCAGCAGCTCGATCGAGTCGTCGCTCGGGTGCTGCACGCACGCGCGCTGGCTGGCGGCGATCTCGCGCGGCAGCAGCGGGCGCACGCGCACCGCCACCTGCACGCTGCCCTCCTTCCTCGCGCGCGGCCTGTCCGGGACAGGCGACGCCTGCTGCTGCTCCGGCGGCTGCAGCAGGCCGTCGTCGACGCTGCCCGTCGTCGAGAGGTCGTCCAGCGAGTCGTCCGAGCAGTGTGAGCGCGGCGCCGGCGGCAGCGACGGCCGCGCCGCGCTCGCGAGTCGCTGCGGCGGCGGCTGCAGTCCCTTCCTCATGCTGGTGCTCGCGCCGTCATGCACCGCCTGTCGTGTGCTGCACTTTGCACTTGAGTTGTGATGGAGGGAAGGCAACAGCAGCAGCGGCCTTTCCCTTATTTGCAGTGGCGCGAAATAAGAGGAAAGGCCGGAGGTTGCCGCTGAGACCGTCACTCCTGCGGAGCGATTCAGCCAATCCGGTTCGGAAAAAGTCCAGACAAGTGCTTTTTACTGGATGATATTCGGCGAGTTACTCGTTGAAAAAACAGCAAAACTGACCTTATCACCGTCCCGAAAACAAATCAAATCAAAATGCACCACTTTGGTGCAAACCACTTGGCGAATGTGAAACCCCAATTCGGCGTTGAGGGTGATATCTGATTGAACATAATATTCCGTGCAATATCACTCCCAACAGGTCCGCTACGCCTCTGTCTCGCAGTGTTTCATGACCACGTCGGTTGCAGTATCCGTTCTCGCAGGCTCTCCGCGTCCCCTCAAGATCACCACCACGCGTGCGCTTCAATTCAGCCGCTTCCCATACACTGCAACAGCGACCCGAAACGCTACCGCGGCATGTAACCAACCGCAAGACCCGCGATCCCATGTTGTGCCTCATTCCCTCGCGCGCTCGCCCCCATCCCCAGCGCGCGGCCACCCCCTTCCCTCTCGAGCCCCTCCTCTCCTCACCGCGACCAGAATGAGCGCCATTGCCCGCCGCGCGGGTCCCGCGAGCGCCGCCGGCAGCCTGTCGCGCATACGCGTGGCCGTGCGAGTGCGACCCTTGACCGGGAAAGAAGGCGGCGGCGGGACGACGCCCGCGCGGTGCGTGGAGGAGGACATTGACCCGGAGGGCGAGAGCCCGCCAGAGGTGCACTTCAGCCACGAAAGCGTGCGCAAGGCGTTCGCGTTCGACCACGTCTTCCGTGGCGCCGCGACGCAGGAAGATGTGTACGCGAGCTCGCTGCGCCCGTTCCTGTCGCCCTTCCTCAACGGGTTCAACGTGACCGTGATCGCCTACGGACAGACGGGGGCGGGCAAGACCTTCACGGTGGGCCACCACGCGTCGCTTGGTCCGTGCGCGTCGCCCGAGGCGCCTCGCAGCGCCGAGAAGACGGCCGCCAGCCCCGAGGACGGGCTCATCCCGCGTTTTCTCGTCGACTTGTTCGAGGCGCTGCGCAGCGAGCCCAGCGTCAAGACCATCCACGTATCGTTCCTTGAGATCTACTGCGACGAGATCCACGACCTGCTGAGCAACGCGCGTGCTGCAGGAGGTGCCGGCCACGGACGCAGCAGCATGGGGAATGGCAAGGCCGGAGCAACCAAGGAGCGACCGCTCATGATCCGTGACGACGAGCACCGCGTCGTGGTGCAGAACCTGATGCAGATACAGGTTGAGACGGCTGCCAAGGCGCTCGAGCTCATGAACATTGGCAGAGCACGCCAGGCGACGGGCTCGAACGCGCTCAACAGCCAGTCGAGTCGGTCACACGCCATATATACCGTCGAGGTGTCTCGCAAGTTTGCGCGAGACATCAAGAACGCCAAGCTCACCTTCGTCGACTTGGCAGGCAGCGAGCGGCTGCAGAAGACCAACGTCCAAGGCATGTGCATGAAGGAGAGCATCCAGATCAATGGTGCGGACGCTTCCTGCTGGGCCTCGTTGGACTCCTCGCAGTGATTATAAGCTGACTAACCGCATAACCCTTGATCGCAGTTGGGCTGCTAGCGCTCAGCACGGTCATCAACGCGCTGAGGGAGGACCGACTGCAAAAGCGTCGGCAGAGCATGGACTCCAGCGGGATGAATGGTGATACAGTGTCATTTGTGCCTTATCGATCGTCCAAGCTGACGCGTCTGCTGCGGGACGCGCTTGGAGGGAACTCCATGTCCTTGTTCATGTGCGGAAGGCGATTTCATGTTCACGTGCGGACTCGGTTTCAACTTTTACTCACGCTTCTTGCCTGCGTGCCTCCAGTGCCTGCGTGTCTCCAACAACGAGCAACAGCAGTGAGACGCTGTGCACACTCCAGTTCGCTGACCGTGTTAGTTGCATCGAGAACAAGGCGCAAAAGAACGTCGAGGCAGTGTGCACCAGCGGATCCAGCTCTCCGCAACGAGTCAGCTCGCCTCGGAGCGCTGCGGCCAGTCCTCGCAACTCCATGAGAGGTCGTTCGGCAAGTGAGATTGAGATCAATCGGCTGCAAGAGCAGATCCTCATGCTGAAGCACCAGCTTGATGTGGTGACGACAGAAATGGCAGAGCCCCCGGTCCAGTGTACGAAGTACGAGCCTGTCGCTCCAGCTCCAACACCGTTGCCTCCCACTGGTTCCAAGCTCACTCCTCCGCGGGCAACTGGTCTGTCGAAAAGCATTGCTCGTCGTGAGCCAGACCCCGTCTCGACAGCGATATCCAGTCGGAAATCATTCATCCAAGGCAGTGGCATTGAAGGCTTAAGGCCTCGATCAGCATCGATCAGCGAGGTTCGAAGCGAATTGAACGCCCCAGGCGACAAAGCAGCGGGAGTAAGGCCGTCGATGCTTGTACTTCCGCGAATTCGCTCGAGCGACCGGAGTCCGCTTCGAGACGCGTCAGTCTGTCCGGTGGACAATTCATCGGCCACAGCTCCGCCAAAGCCTCCCCGATCGAGCGTCGCGATCAAGCTGTTCGTGGAGAGGCTGAATGCATCAGCGTCGGCTAGCTCCGCAGTCCCGAGCTCTTGTGTCAAAGCGGAGCAGGGAGGATCCAGCGATCGACTTCCACAAGAAGAAACATCGGGCTGTGTCGATCAGCAGTCGGTCAGTGAATGCAACGGCACGGTTCACGAGGCCACCGACGGTAGCAGTTCGGACACCGCAAAGTCTCCACCGCGAGATGGCGGCGACAAACCACACTTTGCCAAGCCTGAAGAGGCTACCAAGCCCGAGAAATCTCCGATACAGGTTTTGCAGCCATCCATTCAAGTCTTCCACGGCAGACGCCAGTCGTCTCCGCCGGCTTTGACCATCCCTTCGGTGTCAACGAAGCTGAAGTCGTTCATGGAGTCGGTCAAGCCGCCGACTCGCCTGCCAGCGCGCGAGCGAAGCTATTCGTTGTCGTCTTCGTCCTCGCGGTCACCACGGTCGTCGCCGTCGTCGCCATCCTCAGCCTCGACGTCTTCAGTTTCCCCCATGTCGGCGAGGCGCCAATCGTTGACATCCACTGCTGGAGCCGCCAAGTCGGCCCTAGCTGCCTTCATGGAGAAAGTGAAGCCCACCTGGCACGCCACCAGTAGCAGGGCGAACCCCAGCACTCCTGTATGGGAAGACGAAGACTTCAAACCGGAGCAAGCTGACATTGGTGAAGATGCAAGTGTCAGCTTTAAGCCGGAGCACACCTCCGGTATGAGGCAAAAAACGACTGAGGAGGCAGGTGAGATGTCGAGCGCAGATAATGGACAGCTCGAGCAGGAGGGTCTACCGCCGCGATTGCCCCATGCTACACCGCAAGATCCAACCAATCACCTTCGTGTTGGTGATGGCAGCGACGGAGTTCGTGAATCCGACCCAGCGCAAGAGCAAGCAAGTGGCCCTGAAAACCAGGGAATGAGCCAGACGCAGTGTGTTGAAATCCTTCCGGGAGAATCTCGTGCGGACGCCTTCCAATCGCCACCAGCCTTGGATGAAGACGTGGTAGCTTTGGACACTGGAAGTCCTACCGAGTGCCTCGAGCCGTGCATTCCGACGCTGGACGACTCCAGTGATGACCAGCAGTACGTGATTCTAGCTGCGACCGCTGACGAAGAAGGGTACCCTAGCAGCGCGATTGCCCACATTGCCTCCGACACATCACCTAGCAGCGACTCTGATGTGAAGATCACCAGTCCCCCTGTCGACAGCGTCGAGACCTCCCCGAACGACAGCTCTGCATGTGCCCAAGGCTATGTCTTCTTGACAAACGCTCCGTTGGGTGACGAGGCTCTCGAGTCACGGCCTCCTTATGGTGGGCCGATCTTCCCCGCCGATCCGCAAGATGACCGCCTGCCGACCGTTGACCAGAGCACGCAGTGCGACGGCGCGCTGTACGACAACACACGTGAGTGTAAGCAAGCGGAGGCGATCGAAAACACATCCGTGGAACCTTCCGACTTCGTCATCGACCGTCGACATTGGCGAGACAACGTCCGTCGGCACTTTGCCGGGGCGCATCGACAAGGCGCCGTGCCGCGCCGCCAAAAAGCGCAAAGTGTGCGGCTGCATCCCTTCAAGTGGTTCGACTTCCCCGACTCGAACCAGGAAGCCAAAGACTTCAGCGACGACCACGGCGGAGACAACAACCTCACCGACATTGACCGAGAAGCGGACTCGTCCGTGCAGACGCGTAGACTGCAGCAGCTTCTTGGCGAGATGCGGCAGCTTGTCCGCTCGGAGACCGGCCACTGCATCGACCACGCGGCCGGTTGCGGCCAATTCACTGGCAACAACGACGCGGAAAATGACGCAGCGAACGGTGATGCGGCCACCGTGCCCGCGCTGTTGGATGGCATGATGCGCGTGCTCGATCAACGCTCCCAGTGGCAGCAACGCGTCGACACGCTCATGCGCCAATTGCGTCGCCTCACGCAGCTCCTCGGCCCGTCGCCGTCGCCCAAGCAGCCGCTGTGTCCGTCAAGCGCGTCCGTGTCCGTCGACATGGTGTCCGCGATGACCGACGAGGAGCTCGGGAGGTTCAAGCTGAGCCACCAAGAAGCGCTGGTCCGCGCTGCGCTGGCCGACTGCGAGGCGCAGATCCTCGAGCGGCTGCAGCTGCGCCTCCTGCACTTCCAGCTCGCCGCCGCCGCCGTCAGCTCGCCGCCGCCCGAGGTGTTCCTGACCCGCGCGCAGCTCGCGGCGTGCCAGTCCACGCGCGGCCGCGAGCTGCTGCCGCTGGTGCTCTCTGGCTGGGTCTCCGTCTCGCTCTCGGACGTCGAGGCCGAGCACGCGTGGCTGTCCCTGTGACGGCGACGCTGAGAGCAACTCGCACGCAATTGAGGCACCGACAGCGGCCAGCAAGAACGCACGCGCGCACACTCATGGGGTCGCGAGTCGCGAGCTATATTAGTAGTCAAGAGAAGCGGAGGCGAGCCAGCCTCCTCCAAGCCCCAAAGCACAAATCAAATAACGTTAGCATACCAGCGCGGCGCCGGCGGACGCCCTCGACGCGCCGCCAAGCAGCGGCACAAGCCGCGCCCCCCTCGGCCGCCGCGCGGGTGTCTCGGCGCCCGCTGTCGGCGCCTCTATCCTCTATATGACCCTCCGTCATGGCGTCCGAAGCATACGTACCTCGCCCGAGGACGTCGTCTCAGCCGAAGAAGCCGAAGCGGTCGGGCGCGAACTTGGTCATGTCGAGCTGCGGGCGCAGGCCGCTGATCTCGTCGGCGAGCAGCGCGGCCGAGCCGAACGAGAGCGTCCAGCCCTTGGACCCGTGACCGGCGTTGACGTAGAGGTTGCGCACCTTGGTGCGTCCGAGCAGCGGCACGTCGTCGGCCGTCACGGGCCGCCAGCACGTGTGCGTGGTCATCTTGCTCACGTCGAGGTATCCGTCGGGGAAGAGCGCCTTGGCCTGCTGCAGCAGCCAGTCGTAGCGGCTCTGGCTCGACGGCTTGTCCTTCTGCTTGCTGCTGCCGAAGTCGACGCCGCCCGAGATGCGCAGCACGCGGCCCAGCGGCGACACGAGCGCCGCGCCGCCAGCGTAGATGTTGTGCATTGGCGCGCGGAAGCGCTCAGCCACGGGCACCGACAGCACGTAGCCCTTGACGGGGTAGATGGCGAGCTTGATGCCCGCGCGGCGCGCCACGGCGGCCGTCGAGTTGCCGAGCGCCAGCACGAACTCGTCACCCTCGATGAGCGACCCGCGGCGCGTCTGCAGCGCGATGACGGCCGTCTTGTCCGTCAAAATGTGCGCCACCTCCGTGTTGAAGCGGAACATGACGCCCTGCCGCAGGCACAGGCGGTAGAGCGACTGGCACATCTTGTGCACGTCGCCGTTGGTGCCGAAGGCCGATAGCACGGCGCCCGGGCCGTAGAGCTCGGGCCGCAGCGCCGGCTCGAGGTTGGCGGCCTGCGCGCGCGTCAGCGGCTGCAGGTCCATGCCGAGCTCCTCCAGGTGGCAGCTGCGGTCGCTCTCGAGCGTCATCTCGAGCTCGGCGGCCGAGCGGAAGACCTCGATCGTGCCCTGCGCCGTCTGGTCCATGTCGATCTCGCCCTTCTTGCACTGCGCCTGCAGCTCGCGCAGCTTGAGCATGCTGTAGAAGCCCAGCTCGCGGATCGTGCGTCCGTGCTCGTTCGACTTGGTCTTCTTGCTGTTCATCCAGAACTGCAGGCCCCACTTCCAGAACTTGGTGTCCCGCAGCGCGCTCATCTCCACCTTCATGGGCTTGCCGCGCGTCGGCCACTTGGCCGCAGCCGACGACGTCGACACGGCCACGCGGACCTGCGGCGCGGTGTTCGGCTCGGGCGGTAGCAGCGCGAGCTCGTCATCCTCACCGGCGGCCGCCGCGGCCGGCCCGCCCTCCACGCGGACGCTCGTGGCCGCGCCCGCGTGCTCTGCGGGCGGCGGGCGGCGGCTGTCGGCCTGGAAGCGCGCGGCGACGGCGGACCGCTTGCCGCCCGTGAGGTTCGCCGCGCTGTGCTTGATGCCCTTCTTGAGCAGGCCGATGTCGGACCAGGAGGCGTAGAGCGCCGGGTCGAGGAAGGCGCCGTTGCAGAGCGAGACCTGCGTGCCCACGGCGCGCTCCTTCTCGACGCAGAGCACCTCGTGGCCCTGCTTGGCCAGGTAGTAGCACGTCGTGAGCCCGACGATGCCCGCGCCGCAGACGATCACGCGCTTGGTCGGCCGCCGGCTGTGGATGCCCGGCGTCGGTTCCATCTTCATGTTCTCGGGCAGCAACGGGATCCGCATGGGAGCCCGCGCCTGGTCTATCGGCGGCAGCAGCTCGTCCGCTGCGGACGCTCCCATCTGACGCGGACGCACGCTGACCACGTGGTCGCGCAGGTGTGCCGGCACGTGTGGCGGCAGCTCGAGCGGGGCGTCGTCCACGGCGTTCATTTGCGTGGACGACACGGAGGTGGCCGACGAGTACGGGGACGAGCCCGTGGACCCGAGGCGGTCCGCGCGCGGCCGCTTGGTGCTCGCCAGGTGCCGCCGCCGGGCCGCCGTCTCCAGGTCCATCACCGGGTGCGACGCGTCCTCCTCCATGGCGCGCGTCGAGCCCATGCGGACGGGGGAGGTGCTGCGCGCGACCGACGAAAACTACCGCGCGAATCCGCGACTGCGGACGCGACTGCGGACGCAACTGCGGACGGAGAACCAAGTGCGGACGACGACGCGCCGACTGACTGCGGACGCGAAAAGATTCGCGCGGTGGCGATTGATTCGCGGAAGAAAACGGTGGCGTGCCGCTTGGCTGGGCTTGGCCGGGGGGGGGGCGAGCGTCCGCGGTGGGGACCAATGGACGCGCCGAGCGGGCGGGCCGAGCGCTCCGGTTGGGGCCCTGCGCGCGCGTCGGCGGGCGGTCGGTCGAGCCGCGAGGTGCTGGCCGCCCGGTGCGCGGCGAGGCCTGCTTCCTCCGGCGCGCGTGGGTGGTGGGCAGTCGCAAAGTAAACGAAGAAAACCTTCCAGCGCAGACGTGCGTGGCGAAAGTTTCTTCTTATTTTTTTTTTATTTTCCTGGCGGGTAGTTTTCAGCACGACCAAGAACAGGCGCCTCATACAAACGTCCAGACATTCGACCCCACTTTGGCGACGCGACAACGCATCTACACATTGTAAACTACCGCACTGGGGATCAAGTGTGAGAGGATGTTCGAGAAAATAAAAAGTGAAGGTACTTTACCATCCCGAACCACTGGCGATCGTGTGCCACGGTTCATGTGATGGCCATCAGCGATAACACCAAAAAACATCAAAATGCACGGAGGAAAGTGGAGCTCGTTGCTGGCGTCAGTCGGGTCTCTGAGATGCACGATGCCACGATGCCACGATGCCCGCAAGATCCAGCTTCACCAGCGAAAAGAGAACGGCTGAAGCAGGCAGGAGGCCGCGAAAATTACATTCGCCCGAGTGAAAGTCAGCCTCCGCCGCAACAGCCGACGACGTGTCAGGCGCTTCAACCCGCTGCAACGCGGCGGTGCGGACACCTGTGGCGAGGGCAGATGCTTCCGGACAACCACCTGCGTCCAATTGCGTGTTCGCACGTGGGGCTGAAAATGCGCTCCGGATCCATCCAAATTATATGGTGGCCCCCGGGTCCAGCCGCGGATTGCTCAACCGGAGCATTCAACCCTCAACCACTTCACCCAGCAGACTGGACGGATGGTTGTGAATTTCCCGGCCCGCTTTGGACAGGTTCATCCTGAAGAAGGCGCGTAAAACACCAGCGGCGTTTCAGCCGCTTCGCAGTTTCTTTGGAGTGGACTCCGCCGATCCTCCGGATAACGATTCGAAAAGCCGGAAGCAATCTCACAGTGGACAGTCCACTTTCAAGTATACTGTCCGGATACTAATGGGAGAACCCTACCCTAGTGTCGTTTCAATGGTTTGAAATGGGGCAACTCTTGTCCCAGCAACTGAGACTGTTATATCGAATAATTCATGTTCGTGTAATGCGAAGATATTTGCTCGCCTTGTAACTTACGGACCGCACCACCGGCGGCATACTGACATCAAGTGATTTTCACTGCGCTCCATTTTCTGCCCTGCACAGCGACGGTCCCCACGGCGTCCATGTCAACCGCCGAGTGAACGCGGGCGGATCGAGCCAGCCGCAACCGAACGAACGGGGGACCGGTTGCAGTCCGACGTCTGAGCGAGCGCACAACGCGCGAGTGCGACCCAGGCAGCGCCTACGCGCTCCACGTGTTGTGGTTGGTGCCCCCCCCAGCAGTGCGCACCGTTCATTCTTGCCAGCTTGCTTGCCTGTCACAACTCCCAAAGGTCGCGCATAAATTACCGATGAAAGTTACAGTCAAACCTTCCGATAAGCCGATCCAAAATATATGCAAAAATGAAGTTATTTGGGCTATACAAAGGTGAGCAAATGTTCAAAATACTGGATAATGTAAGGTTTACGGTATTATTTTTTGTAGGTTATGCAAAGGTAGTGTCAGCTTATCGGGAGGTTTGTCTGTACCGATGGGCGAATTGATGTCGTCACGCACGCCCTTAGGGGCGTGCGTGACCGCCCGCATGCGTGCCTCACAGCATCGTTCGCGAAACGGTAAACTACGGCCGGAGAATCAGGAAAACTACACGAACCACAACTTTGATTCGCATCGCCTTTTGACTACCTGGTAGCCAAATCATACTGGGTTTTGGCGACCTGGAAGCCCCGCACCTTGAAGCCATCCATGCGTTGCCATGGCGCATGAAGGACCGTCAATGAGCCTGGCAGCCTGGCAGGATGCCGCGTGCACCGCCTTCTCGGCGCTCCTGCGCGTGCCCCAAGGCGAATCGCGCGCTGCGAGCGGCACGAGGCTCTCCGCCGCATCCTGGCGGTTGTTTCCATGTGCGCAACAGCCCACACACATCGCTTCCGAGCGAATCACATGTCCGCTTCAACCGCGACGCCGACACTGGCGGATGCTGCGGTAACTCACTAGCGGGGATGACCTACCAGCTTCGCGCTCTCCATCTCGAGAGTGTCAAAGGTAGGTGGCACAGGCCCAATCAACACAGGCGAGCGATCAAATGAGCAATCTATGATAAAAGCGCGACGCCCTCCTCAGAAGAAGTCGGCAGCCGTCTTGCGCGCGTGCTTCTTGCCCTTCTTGGCGGAGGCGGGCGGCGTCCCCGAGGCCTTGAGCACGCCCTTGATGTCCGCGGCCTTGGGCACCGCGTCCTTGGCGGCCGACGCCTTGAGCCGCTTCACCGACAGGCTGTGCGGCAGCGCCTTGTTCTTGCCGAACGTCACCTTCTTGGCCGACGCGGCGGCGCTCGCGGCCTCGGCCTCGGCCGCGCGCTGCTCCTCCGCCTTGCGCTTCTTGCCCGCCGCCTTCTTCTGCGATTTGCCGGCGCGCTCGCAGTGCCCGCACAGCTCCTTGCCTGCGCGCACGAGGTTCTTGCCGAAGCCGCCGCACGCCGCGCACCGCTGGAACTTGACGCCGCTTTTGACCACTACCGCCGGCTTCTTCTTCTGCTTCTGCTTGTCCTCCTTCTCGCCCGCGGCCTCCTTCGTCGCCTGTTTGGCCTCCGTCGCGGCCTTCTTCTCCTTCTTGGGCTGCGCCTCCGCCTCCTTCTCCTCCTTCGCGGCCTTCTTCTTCTTGGACTTCTTCGCCACCTCCTTCGCCACCGGCTCGGCCTCCTCGACCGGCTCAGCCTCCACACTCTTCTTGGCCTTCTTCTTTTTGCCCTTGTCGGCGGCCGGCACCACCTCCTTCTCGGGCGTCTCGGCCGGCTCCTCGGCCGGCTTCTTGGCCTTCTTGGCCTTCTTCTTCTTCTCCAGAGTGGCCTCCTCCTGCGCCACCTCCACCGGCGCCTCCACCTCCTCCTCCGCCTGCTTCTTGGTCTTCTTCGCCTTCTTGGATGGCGGCGCCGCCTCGACGGCCTCCACCCCCTCCTCCGCCGCCTGCTTCTTGGCCTTCTTCTGCTTCTTGGACGGCGGCGCCGCCTCGACAGCCTTGGCGGGCTCCTCCTCCTCCTGCTGCTGCTCCTGCTGCTGCTCCTCGGCCTCCGCCTGCTTTCGCTTCTTGCTCTTCTTCTTCTTCTTCTTCGGCGCGTCCACGGCCTCCGCTTCAGCCTCCGGTGCCGCCTCCATCTCCTCGTCTTCGTCCGCTTCCTCCTCCTCCTCGTTGGCCTCCTGCGCCGCCTTGAGCGAGTCCACCTTGGTAAGCGCCGCGAACTTGCCGTGCAGCTCGTACAGCGCCGCGCGGTTGCGCTCCGCCGTGTCCCTGCAAGTGACCAATAAACTGCAGCGTCAGCCTCCGACTGGCGCCAACGAGTCCACTGGTCGACGTACTCGGCCGCGGCGATCGCGAAGATGCGGTGCTGCACGCGCGCGAGGTCGACGCGCGGGAAGCCTCTCGGCGCGGCCTCCTCCTCTCCGTCGCCGTCCGTGTCGTCGTCGCTCTTCTTCTGCTTGTCCTCCGCGGCCTGCTTGGCCGCCTCGCCGAAGAGGAAGTCGCTCAGCATGGGCCTGACCGCGTCCACCCAGTCCGTCAGTTCGGGCAACAACACCGCCATCGCGCGCGCCATGCAGACTTACAGGAAGACGAGGTCGCGCACGCGCTTGAAGACGGTCTGGTCGTACTCGGAGCCGAGCAGCGTGAAGAAGGGCTCGAGCAGCAGCAGGAAGGCGCGCGAGTCGACGGCGTCGCCCGCGGCGGCGTGCACCTCGGTCAGGAAGAGGTCGGCCAGGTGCATGCGCAGGCCGTTGGGCCGCTGGCTCACCACCTCGGCCGAGAGCGCGTCGACGAACTCGCCGACGGCGGCGCGCGCGAACTTGTGCGCGGCCAGCAGCGCGACGCTCTCGCGCACGAACTGGCGCACGAGGTCGTAGAACTTGTCGAGCCGCAGGCCGTCCAGCCCGTGCCACTCGCGGCGCATGGTGCGCAGGAAGCTGCGCACGAAGGCGAGCGCGTCCTGGCGCGCTGGTACCTTATGCACGAGCCGCGCGAGGCTGCGCGCGAGCTCCATCTGCACGGGCCGCTTATCGCTCATCCACATGCAGTAGAAGAGCGCCTTCCAGAGCTTGTCCCACTCGAGCGGCGTCCAGGCCGCGTGCCGCCGCGAGAGGTACGCCGTCAGCTTCTTGAGCGCCTGGTCGCGGTACTTCTTGTCCGTGTGCGCCAGCCGCTGGCCGAAGCGCGACGCCACCGCCGCGGACGACATGGTCAGCGAGTGCGCTCTCTTTACGGGACGGTCGCGGGGCGGGGGCGGCTCGGGGGAGGCCGCAGCGGAGCGAGGAAGGCGACGAACCCGGGAAGCGCGGCGCCAATACTGGTTGGTGGCGCTTGGCCTGCCAAGAAGGCTTCCCGCCATTTGACTGGACGAAAGCGTCGGCGTAGTGTGATTGGCTGAAAAAGAGGAGGATGGATCAGACTCAGACGACTGTATCAGACTATGGCTACCTGGTAGTCGCGGATCTTTTCCCCTCTCCCCCCACCTGCAATCACGTGACTTTGAGACGCCGGACAATCTGATTCCTTGACTTGATATGGTGGCGCATGGGCGAATGGCGGCGCGGATGGCGGACGCGGCGGCGCTGAGCGTGTCGCTCTCGCCCTTCCTGCCCAGCTCGGTGGAGGAGGACGAGGCGGAGGAGGACGCGCGGCGCGCGCGGCGCCCGACGCGCCAGCCCGCGCCCTCGGGCGACGCCTACAGCCGCGGCAGCCGCGTGCGCTTCCAGGACGAGGGCGGAGACCAAGCGTCCGCCTCCATCTCGGGCTCCTCGGCGGCGTTCCAGCCCACGCATGCCGTGTTCACGCCGCGGCTAGGCGAGTCTGGCGCGCTGCGCTACCGCAAGCCGGACGACCGCGTGGCGGGCCTGGCGCCGGCCGCGGGCGCCGTCGGCTCGACGCTCGCGCAGCCCAACTACGACGACTTCCTGCGCCGCGTGAGCGTCGTGCTGTACCAGCACCTGCGGCGTTGCGAGAAGCGGCACCGCGAGCAGCAGCGCGTCACCAAGGCCCAGCTGGACGACCCGCCCTCCTCCTCCTCCTCCTCCGTCCCGAACCACGGCCACCAGGCGACCGAGGCGCGGTCCCCGGCTCCCGTGCTCGCCCTGGACGAACGAGACGGCGGAGACGACGGAGAGGCCCACGCGCCGCGCGCGACGGCCGTGAGCGCGGCCACGGCCGCCACGACGGCCTCGAGCACGAGCCTGGATCTGGAGGGCGACGGCGAGGAGCCCGTGGACGAGCTCTTCCGCGAGGAAAAGTTCGTGACGCCCCAGTACAAGTACACGTTCGTGCGCGTGCCCCGCGTGCACCCGCTGACGGCGTTCGCCATGGCCAAGGTGTCGTCCCGGAGGCACGTGCCGAGCGTGGACGAGATCTTCCGCTTCTGCAAGCACCTGTTCAACCAGGCGCAGCTCAGCGCCGAGTGCTCCATCGTGTGCCTCATCTACATCGAGCGCCTAATGGAGCAGGCGGGCGTGCCGCTGCTCGTGGCCACCTGGAAGCCCATCGTGCTGTGCGGGCTGCTGCTCGCGTCCAAGGTCTGGCAGGACCTCAGCTCCTGGAACGTCGAAATCAGCGGCATCTACCCGCAGTACTCGCTGCACGCCGTCAACCGACTCGAGCGCCTCTTCCTGCACCACATCCAGTGGGACCTCTACATCTCGGCCTCCGTCTACGCCAAGTACTACTTCGCGCTGCGCTCGCTCACCGAGAAGAAGGACTTCCGCCGCCGCTACAACTACACCATGCGCGTCGACCCGCCCAACTCGCGCCGGCTCGAGGAGCGCAGCGCCGCCGTGCGCCACGAACTCTACTCCAAGAGTCTATGACGAACGTCTCGGACGCCAAGCCGCCAGCTCGGAGGGAGGCATCAGGGCAGGCAGACGAGAGGGCTCCCACGTTGGAGCCGAGTAACATGCGTGCGTGTTAGGACAGCGAGATCTTGTCGGCGTTGGCCTTGTAGTCGACGCGCCGCTTGACGAGCTCCAGCAGCGCCGGCCGGCCCAGCGCCGCCAGCTTGCCGTCGCGCAGGAAGCCGCCCAGGTGCTCGGCCGGCAGCGCGAACGCGTTGGCCACCTCGTGCAGCACGTCGAACGCGTCATCCACCGCCGGCAGCGCGCGTGGGCCCGCCACCTTGCGGAACACCTGCCGGAACGCCGCCACGTCGCGCAGCAGCATGCACGCGCCGTCCGGGTCGAAGCGGAAGCGCAGCAGGTGCTGCAGGTACGCGTCCTTGAACTGCGCGGCCAGCGCCGCCAGGAAGCGCTCGCGATTCTCGTCCATCTATCGACAAGCACGAGCGAGTGAGAAGCCGGACGACAAGCAGCGGTACGCGACCAGCCGACGCCGAGGGAGGAGGACGTACGAGCACGGTGCAGGCGGCCGAGAGCAGCGGCTGCAGGTAGTCGGCGCAGCGACGGCAGGCCCTGGAGCTCGCGAGCGACAGGTTGGTCTCGCTGCCCACGAAGTCGGCTTTGTCCTGGTGCGTCACCAGCAGAGTGCCGACGTCCTTGGCGACCACGACGAATACCTGCCGCAAGCCGCGCGCCACGAGCTGCTCGAGCCTGTCAAGCTGCTTGCGCTTGCTTTCGTAGCAGATCCTGCCAGCCGACGCGTATGAGAAGGAGAACAAGGCGATGGGGGATGCGAGTCAAGGCGAGCCGAGACGACTCACGTGAGCTGCGTCGGCGCGTCAGCCTGTGCAGGCGCGAGCACCGAGTCGAACGCGTCGTCGAGCAGGTCGATCCGCTTGAACAGGAGCTGGACACCGACATGATAACAGGCCGAGTGTCAGAGTGCCATCCAACCGCTAGCAAGGCATGACGAGCCTCGCACCTCGGTGACCTGGAAGAACTGGCGCGCGGCGTCGGGCGACGCGAACGGGTCCTGCAGCATGTCATTGGCCAGCGCCGCGAGTTTCTGCGGGACAAGCGACATCAGTCAGCGCTGCAGCCAACCCGGCAATGCCATGAAGAGCACGTACGCCAAGGTACTCGTCGCCGTAGCTGGCGGTGAAGACCGAGAAGAGCTTGGTGAGCAACTCGCCGCGCAACTCGCTCTCGTTCTCGAGCACGACGCGACAGCGGTCGACGGCGCTCTGGAGCGCGCGCAGGTACCGATTGGGCGCCTCGGCGTCATCCGCGATGGCCCAGAGCGACTCGAAGAAGAGCTGCGACCACTCGCTGAGCGAGACGGCACCTCCCGCCGCGTCCAGACTCGTGGTCGATGACGCGGCGAGCGAGGACGAGCTCGGCAGAGGCGACATGAGCTGCGTGGAAGACACGGACGCGAGGGTCGACGTGGGTGTCGACGCCGAGGCTGTACTGCCACCAGAGGAGCCCGCGTTCTTGCCCGCCTTGATGGCGGCGGCCTTCTGCCGAGCCGTCAGTTGCTGCGGGAAGCGCACGCCGGCCACCACGTCGCGACACGTGAGCTGCAGCAGCTCGAGCTCCGAGCGGAAGTACTTCGGTCGGTGGCTGCCGAAGAGCGAGTGCAGTTGAAGACTCAGGAAGGTCCGCATGCGCTCGCGCTCGGCTTCAACGTCGCTCCCACCCGAGCTGTTGTTGCTCTCCTCTTCTTCTGGCTGCATGGCTCGCTTCTTCTTGTCAATGGTGACGCTACTACGCTTCACGATGTCTTCGATCGCTGCTGTGAGCGCGCAGGTGCGCTCGTACGCGCCGCAGAGCAGCGAGACGTACTCCTCGCTCGCCTGGGTCCTCCTCGCGCCCGCCGCCGCAACTGGACTGGTTGTCGCAGCAGCAGGAGAAGCCGCGGCGTCTGCTTGCTGCTGGGCCGAGGCGGCCGCGGCGCTGGCGCTCAGGACCTGGTCCAGCGAGGAGAAGATGCCGAAGGCCGGGTCGTTGAACAAGCGCTCGACCAGCAGCTCGCGCACGGAACTGCTGGCCGCGGACGGGAAGACCTGCTCGATGACAGTGAACTGCTCTCGGCAGATTACGCGGATGGTCTCGAAGAGCGCCGCCAGGTCCTGCAGCGGGTCCATTCGCGTCGAGGACGTCCCCGTGGGCGGCTGGAGGCTCGCGAGGCGGTCCTTCATGACGTTCCAGACGTAGCGGTCGGCCACCTTGTCCTTGTCATTGTACGCGATGAGCGAGGCCGCGCACTTGCGCATGCCGTCGAGACTCGCGCGCTCCTGCGCGGCCGAGAACTCGGACAGCAGGTCCGTCTCGATGCGCTGGCTGAGGCGCTCGATCTCGGCCACGGCGCGCGAGATGGCGGGCGACGACAGCTCGGACGAGAAGACGCCCATCTTCTTGATCACACGCGCGGCCTCGTGCAGTTGCGCAGGGTCTCGCAGCGTCCGCACGAGCCGACTGCTGCTGCTGCTGCTGGTCGCGCTCTTGGTGTTGTCGCCGTTGTTGCCGACTGGTGGCTCGTTGAGCGCCACGAGGGCCTCCATGAGCTCGTCCGTCTCGAGCACGCGAGCGCGTTCGCCGTCGAGCTTGGCAAGCTTGTCGCCGATCAGCACGGCGGACGAGCTGACCTTGGTGAACCGCTCCTCCAGGTCTTCCATCTGCGAGCACACTTGCTGCGCCACCATGAGCCACCGTCAGAGCCTCACTCTTCCATCACAAACTGTAGCACAAGCAGCACAAGGCAGACGCACGTGGAGAAGCGTCTCGGGGCTGCGTAGCGCGTCCTGGTACTTGGCGCCAGCGCCGGCGTTCTCCCCCTCGAGCGCGGCGATGCGCTGCGTGACGGCCTGTCGGTGCGTCTTGAGGCGCGCGACGGCGTCCGCAAGCACCGACTGGAGCGCGTTCATGGCGCGCGTCTGCTGCGCGAAGGCCGCCTGCTTGGCCGGCGCCGAGCTCGCCCCGGACGCGCCAAGCACGGGCTCCCACGTGCTCGCAAGCAGCTCGTCCACCATGGCCTCGGCGTTGTATCCGGCCCCGGTTGAGGCGGTGCCGGTTGCCTCTGCGCCGCCGCCCAGCACGCCGCAGGGCTGGGACGCGTCCCCCGCGGACGCCAACAGCTTCTCGAGCTCGTCGCTGCGCCCGAAGAGCGGCGCGCGCATCCCCATGGCGGCGAGAGCGGCAGCTTTGGCGCACGGAGCAAGGTGATCGATCTGTCAGGGAGAACTTCATGTCGAAGGGATCCATCTGAGAGCGCCTCTTCAAGATGCTGGGCGACCGGGAAGCCGCAGAGTGTCGTGCAATTGACTACCTGGTAGTCAAGGTGAGTAGCTATTTGTTTATATTTACAAAATGGTTGTGAAATGCGAGGTTTCGGGGTGGATATTGACTTTGAGTAAGTTGACGACGCTTCATCAGTTTCTTTCGAGAGTGGGAAACGGCGCCTGTTGGCGGATCGTTGACGCTGGTGGATCCTGCCGATCCGGGACTTTGCGATGAGCGACAGGTGGCGCATCCGCAGCCTAACACCTCAAGTCTGCCGACTCATACATTTGCATGTGCGCGTGACGACATGACGACACCAGAGCACTTATTCAAGTTACATAAAACCAGTTGGCATTCGTTTGCTGACCGATGTCACGCCAGCCGCGTCGTCGCTGGTCAATGCGGTCGCCAGCAGTCAGCAGCTCTCTCTCTCCCCACACTCATCCGTTCAATACTTGTACACACTCTTCTCGTGACTTTCCAGTTGTAAATGGTCCGCAACGGGATCACAACATGCAGGGGCAGCATCTTTGCATCCCTGTGCCGCCCTTGCGCCGCCCCTTGCTTCCGCGCTGTGACGTCATGCGCGGGTGGCGAGGCGCCGAAGAGGAGAGGGAGGAATGGAGCCAAGCAAGCGCTCTATGTTCGACACCCAAGCTCCTCAAGGATCGCGCCGAGGCCGACACCACGCTCGCGGACGGGTCAACGTGGATCCGCTCGCGGCGCACACACCACACGATTAGACTCCGCGAGGAGAACCACTGGCCCCGCGTGCCACTTTGCGTCTGAGTCGCCCGCGCGGTTCAAGTCGACTCAGACCAAGCTCGAGCAAGCAGTGACAGAACAATGCAGTAACGTTACAGTGTACTTGGAGCTCCCAACCAACCGGTGAACGCGAACACCGACCGCGTTGGTTCCGTCCTGAAGCGAATGTTCCTGTGAGGCTCGAGATGGCGGGCGAGAGGGCGGCTCCGCGCACCGACTTTACATATGGTGAAGTGCACTCATTACAGCCGAGTCTGTCCGCGACTGGGCATACAATGCCCAAGTCAACTGGTTCAATGTCGCCGTGAACTGTGCACCGAGAGGAGTGTGCATAGCGTGGGACTATGCCGCGTCTCTGCCCGCTGGCAGCACCAGCTGTCACGCATAAAACAGCCAGTGCTGCGCGCTTGTCGACGTTGCCTTCCATCCACCCGCGCAAGAAGTCAGCGCATCCGGCACGCCTATACAAAGCCCTATACAAAAAGGGACGTGCCATCGGACCCCATCCTGGATGCTGCTTTGGCGACTCGGCTGGTCCGATCCCCGTTCATTCCGCGATTGGCACCGAGACGCCCACGACCAACTGCAGTTTAAGGAAGCGCTGGACGCTCCCTTCCCCTCGTCCGCCGCCATGAAGACCGTGAGCGGCGTGGTGCCGCAGCCGCCGCCGACCAAGATGGACTTCACGACGTACGAGTCGCCGCTCGAGTTCGAGCGCAGCTCGTTCGACGAGAACGGCGGCCGCTTCGTGGCCGGCGAACAGTTCTACAACCACGAGATGTACGGCAGTCTGCGCAAGGGCGGCGCCGTCGACTGGTACTCCATCGAGTGCCTCGGGCTCTGCGCGGCTACCTTCACCTCGATGCTGTCCTACCAGGCGCTCATCGTGCTGGTGCAGCCCATGTACAACTCGCAGCTCGGGCTGACGTCGTCCCAGATCGTCGGCGTCGGCCGCCTCGTGCAGTTGCCCATGGCGCTGAGCTTCCTCGTCGGCCTCCTCTCGGACTGCTACCCCATCATGGGGCTGCGTCGCAAGGGTTACATGATCGCCGGCTGCATCCTCAACGCTGTCGCCGTGTTCTCCATCGCCGGCCTCAGCGCTCACTTCGACGCGAACGAGGGCGAGAGCCGCCAGACGTGGGAGGTCGTCATCGCCATGATCCTCGTGTCGCTCGCCAGTATCGGCTGCATCATCACCTACGTGTGCGTGCACACGCGCGTGATCGAGTACTCGCAGCGCGAGTCGCTGCGTGACCGCGGCACGATCCAGGCGGCGTACCTCATCTTCCGCCGCTACACGTCCATCTTCACGTCCGTCATGACGTTCCTCATGCTCGGCACGGGCTCCGAGCCCAACATCCCCGTGTGGGCCTGCCTCGTCATCCTCGGCGTCGTGTCGATCGCGCCGCTGCCGATCGTTTTCCGGTTCTGGAAGGAGGAGGTGTACTCGCTCAACACGTCCATGAAGATTCGTACGCAGATCCTGTGGAAGATCATGCAGCAGAAGGCGGTGTGGCGCATCCTGGCCTTCATCTGGTTCTTCACGCTCTTCCTCGGCATCAAGTTCAGCAACTCGACGAGCGTCATCAGCAACTGGGCCGGCGCCGCGGGGGACAACTCGCTCGTGGTCAAGACCATTTCGGACGTGGTCATGATCGCCATCATGTTCACCTGGCGCTTCTTCTTCATGAACCGCAACTGGCCGCTGTTCTTCGGTTTGGCGCCGGTCTTCCAGATCGTGCCGCACCTGTTCTTGGCGCTCATGACGGCACTCGACGTCGTGCGCAACCGGTACTTCTACCGCGTCTTCTACTCGATGACGTACATCGCCGACGGCATTGGCCTGCTCAACACAATCGTGCCCGTGACCGAGATCGTGCAGGAGGGCTCAGAGGGAGCCCTCATCGGCCTGACGCTCACGCTGCAGCGCTGCGTCAACGTGTTCGTCGACACGAACGCGTACGGCATCTTCAAGGGCACCAACTTCTACGACACGACCGAGGTGGCGGCCGACGCGTCGAGCGCGCGCTGGGACGTGCTGCTGTCGCTGTTCCTCCAGTTCGGCCTCAACGCGCTCGCGTGGATCGGTCTGTTCTTCCTGCCGTCGCAGAAGCTGGACGCGCAGCAGCTGCGCATGTACGGCGGCTTCACCAAGGCCGCCAGTGGCGCCATCGTCGCCGTCAGCCTCGTGCTCTTCCTGTACGCGCTCATCGTGACCATCATGGCGCTCGTGCCGGGCACCGCGTGCTTCATCCTGGTCGGCGGCACCAACTGCTAGTTTCACTGCGTCGGGCTGGCGACCTTGGTCGCCTAGCAGGCAGCACAGATAATCACGTTATATATTAGCGAGCGACCCGCGCCCCACTACGTCCACGCCCAGCGTCAATCTTCCACTTCCTCCTAGCAAAGGACGTCGAGGAGGCGCCATCACTGATGGCCCTCCAACGGCTGCTGAGCCCGCTTGAAGCACACATCAGATATCAGGTCTTGGCTTCGCAATTAGCATGGGTATTGATGTCTATATGTGTAATATACTGTATACATATTCAGTATTGCGTCTCTTTCCTGGTATAAAGTGTCAACTATTCATCTATTCTCGTGCTTTATGGTTTGTTTTGCGGCAGAGTTGACCACCAGATGGTCGCGCTGCAGTTGTGGTGACCAGGTGGAGCATTCAAAAGTATCACCACGGGCGAAGCAGCATGGCGGCTGCCGCCAGTCGAACGCGCCATCCGGCGCATGCGCACGCGTCGGTGTCTTGTCGACCAGGTGCGGGCAGGCAGCCGCCCCCGGCGTAGAGTGCAGGGCTTGGGCCATGCCAAGCGGCGGGCGGGGCAGAGGGAGGAAGCCCAGCTGACGCTCCGCGATGGACGGCGGCCGTTCTGATCACAGCGCATTCCCCGACTCGATCGGCCACCCCAGCAGCGCGCGCCTCCACCTCGCCTCCAGCGCCGTGTTCATGTGGACGGCCGGGTCCTCGAGCTACGACAAGATGAGCGCGCCGCCATCCGAGTTCAAGACGTTCCAGTCGCCGAACGGGCCCAAGGAAGTGTCCGCGAGCGAGCTCGAGCTGCAGCGGACGACGAACGCCAGCAGCCGCCATGTGGACACGCCGGACGCGCGCTTCATCGCCGGGCAGCAGTTCTACAACCACGAGATGTACGGCAGTCTGCGCAAGGGCGGCGCCGTCAACTTCTGGTCGAAACGCTGCCTGGGGCTCGTCGCTGCCACCTTCGCGTCCGTCTTCTCGCTCACGTCGCTTAATACGGTGCTCCAGCCGCTGCTGCACATCCAGTTCGGACTCTCGTCCGCGCAGAGTGTGGCCGCGCAGCGCCTCACCAACATCCCCATGGCGCTCAGCTTCCTCGTCGGCATGCTCTCCGACTGCTACCCCATCATGGGTCTACGCCGCAAGGGCTACATGGTGCTCGGACTGCTCATCACGACCGTCAGTTTCCTCGTCATGGCGGGCCTCAGCGCGGTCGCCGACAAGAACGACCCGAGCCTGGGACTCACCTTCGTCGCGGTTAACGTCGCGGCCATTGCGACGCTCGGGAACCTCATGTCGTACCTGAGCGTGCACACCCGCGTGATCGAGCTATCGCAGCGCGAGCCACTGGGCTCTCGCGGCGCGATCCAAGCCTCGTACCTCATGTTCCGGTTCTTCGTCACGCTGATCGCTGACGGGTGCACCTACGGCGTCTGGGGCGACGGCTCGCGTGGCTCGACGAACGTCCCGCTGGCCGTGGCGCTCGTCATCTTCGCAGTGCTCATGATCGCCCCACTGCCGATCATCTGGATGTACTGGGAGGAGAAGCACTACTCACTGTCGACTTCCATGAAGGTCCGCAGCCGCATCTTCTGGAAGATCATCCAGCAGAAGGCCGTGTGGCGCGTGCTGGTGTTCATGTGCTTCTTCACGCTGTTCATGAGCATCACTTTCTCCAACTCGGCCACTGTCGTGAGCACGTGGGCTGGCGCGAACAAGGATAACTACTTCGGCACACAAGCGATCGCAAGCGCCGTGTCTCTCCTGACAGTCATCGTGTGGCGTCGGTCCTTCATGAACCGTCCGTGGCGCCAGTTCTTCGGTGCGGCGCCGCTGTTCGTGATCGTGCCGCACCTCATCGCGGCCATCCTCGTGTGCCTCGACATTGAGCGGAACCGGTACTTGTACCGCGTGCTGTACTCGCTGACGGGCGTCGGCTCAGCGATCCAGCTCCTGACAGCCATCGTGCCGCTGACCGAGATCATCATCGAAGGCTCAGAGGGCGCCATGGTCGGCCTCACGCTCTCCCTCTACTTCCTCGTCCAGATCTTCGTGGGCACGAACGCCCAGGGCCTGTTCCAAGGCAGCAACTTCTACAACGTGACGGCTGCCGCCGCAGACGCGTCCGACGCGCGTGTCGACGTGCTGCTCTCGCTGGTGCTCAACTTTGGGCTGAACGCGCTGGCCTTCATCGGGCTCATCTTCCTGCCCTCGCAGAAGCTCGACGCGCAGCAACTGCGCATCTACGGCGGGTACACCAAGTCGGCCAGCGGCGCCATCGTCGCGTTTGCCGCTGTGCTGCTCGCGTACTCGCTAATCGTCACCGTCATGTCGCTCATCCCGAGCGCCTCGTGCCTGCGGCTCGCCGGCGGCTCTGGCTGCTAGAATTGCTGGCAGGACAGCTCCTTCCGCCCGCGGACGTGTGAGTATAAAGTATGAGTACCGGGTGAGTCGATCGCAGTGGGCTGGCGCCTTGAGGCAGTGGTGTGACGTGCAGAAATGAATGGACACGGCTTGACGACTGCTGTCTTGTGCCCGCGAGGCCTCGCTCATATCCATACTAACCATCAAGTAGCTGTGGATCTAGCTGTGGATCGTCTTCCTTCTCCAAGCATCGTGATTGAGTCCAAGGCATCAGCGATGCCGCCGTGGCATCAACACGGATGCCATTGAAGCGCGCGACAGACCGACACTCCTTACAACCATCACTCACCATGCGACAAGTCGCGTGAAGGTTCGCCGAAGGTCGCGCGAAGGTATTCGCAAGAAGAACAAAACCACTCACACTCACACACACACCCGCCGCCCAAGTTGCAGTCGCCATCGATCGGGTGCTTTCCACATCGAGAAAGGACGGCCGCGGGGTACTCGGCGGCCGGCCTCCGCGACGCCAAGAAGCAGCAGCAGCAGCAGCAGCCCATCGACACGCGTTCCTGGCCGCCGCCGGCGTCTCCTGCTACTGTCTGAGCCCGAGCCAGCGGCGCGGCGACTCGCACGCCGAAGCGGGGGAAACGCGGCTCGCAGCCGAGCGGTCGGTCGGCTTTTCTCGGCCCTGGGGCGATGGAGGCCGTCCGCAAGAAGAGTCGGCGCTCGCACGGCCTAAAGAAGGCGCGGTCCGCGCAGCTGCACGACGGAGTGGCGCCGCGTGCGGTGGCGGAGGATGCGAGGAGCGGAGAGGACGTTGCCGAGGAAGAGGAGCGTGCGGACCCTGATTTTGAGGTGGCGGACGGCGACTTGGATGCGTTGAGCGCTCTGGAAGCCGCGACGGGTGCTCTCGTGGACGCTGGCAGCGCCGAGAAGGAGCAGACGGACGCCGCGACACTCGACGAGGAGATCGCGGAGAACGAAGAGGCGTTGCTCGCCATCCTCGGCGAGGGATTCGCAGCAGACGATGTGATGGAGCTGAACGCGGATGCTGACCGAGCTCAAGGCGTCGAAGAACTCTTGGTCGCAGAGGCGAGTGGGTCATTTCCAAGCAATCATGAAAACGACCACGGCAGTCCACTGCAGCAGCCCACTGGGTTCACTGCCGATGGGTTTGGAGAGCGCGCTGGAGGTGTCGTTGGTGTCGCCACCGCCCCTCCATTCCCTGACTCGCCGCTCAGAGAAGCCACCCAAGAACCGGCAGTGGCTGCGCATACGCCCAGTGCCCCAGACTTTGACATTCCAGACGAGCACGACATGGTTCGCTCCTCGTTTGAGCCGTCGAGTATGGAAGCTACCAATGGCGTCGCGACTCCGTCCGCTCCTCCGCTGTTTCCTGACATGAATGAGGAAAGCGTCTCGCATCTCGCTGTACCTGACGCGCACGATATTTCAACTGCTACTGAGGCACCACAAGCTGCCGTCTCTGAGAGCGCGGACGCGCTGACGAATACAGATACAATCCACCATCCAGACGCGCAGACGACGGTGCTGCCAGCTCGACCATCGGCCCCTCAAGCGTTCCATTCCGTTCCAGTGGAGTCTACCACTGAAGAGGAAGGACCAATGGTTTCCGGAGCCTTTGTTCCATCGGCTCCACTCGAGCTGGAGATCGACGAGGACTATGCGGCGTACAGAGAAACACCGTTGGTTTCGTCCGCGCCGTCGCTGTCGCCGACATTGTTCAAGCAACTTCGGCATGTCGTCAATGTGGAGGACCCAGCGAAGCTCCAGTCAGTGGCACGAAGCCGCTCTCTTGTCGTCGCCGAGACGTCAGTTGAAAGCGCCAGCGTCGCTGTGCGTGCTTCACTCGCCAAGTCGAAGGTCTCAGAGGCGCATCGCACTGGCATCTATCCGTCAGTCCCTGCTCGCTTGAAGGAAGTTGGACCTGCATCGACATCTGTTCGTTCCGACAAAGTGGACGATCGGAAAACGTACGAGAGTCTGCTGAAGAAGCAGCACATTCGCGTCAACCTGGAGCCGTTTGTCAACTTCGAAATGAACCTGTTGCGCGCAGAAGCGTCGCAGAAGCGTCAGGAGATGAAGATGCGGCACATCGAGACCAACAAGGGCGAATTGTACGGGCGACTCGAGCGGTACCTCTTCTCGGAGTATATCTTGCACACGGCTGCTTCGTCCCTGGAAGCGTCGAAAAAGGAGATCGACGCTTTGGTCAAGAAAGGTGGGCTCATTGACGTGTGTGATGTTATTCTTTGCCTATGGCACGGCACTGACGATTGTGGTTGTGATCGCGATTTTGTAGTATGGACAATCGAGAAGAAGCGATTATCGTCGTCGAAGCGCTGCGGCGACAACGTCGAGATCGATCAGCAGTTGGATTTCCAGACCGCCAAGTTTGAAGCACAGAGACTTGAGCGACTACGCGCTCATCTCGACAAGTTGCGTCAACTGCGCACGGTCGAGTCGACGATGCACACCTTTGATCGGGCGACGGCGTATTTCCACGTCGAGCAGTACCTGAACAGCGTGCTCCAGGACCCCAGCTTGGTTGCGTTTCTCAACAAGATGAGCGCGTCTTGCGTCACCAGCAGTAGCCTTCACTCGGGAAGCTATGCGGGATTCGCGGACCTGGACTTGGTTCCTGACACGATCAACTTCTTTGAGACGCTACCCGCGGGATCACCACTTGCGTCGGCGGTAGAGCATTTGAAGTACTGCATCGACGTGCTGATATTCTTCGAGAAGAAGGTGACGCTCGAGGAGAAGGGGCTCTTCAGCCGGATACCGCAGTCATTTTACCGCGGCGAGATGGTCATGCAAGGATCTGGCGGGAAGGTTGTGAACCACGGCGCTGGAGGTCACAAAGGAATGGAGCGGAAAGTGAAGTGCTACGCGTGCGGGTGCTTGAACCCTCCGATGCCAGCGAACCAGTGGTGCAGACTGTGTGAGACCTGCGAGGTTGTGCTGTACATGCCACCATCGTCGGTCTCGACCAAGTCGAACGAGTGGTATTCGAGCGTGCTGAGGTTCCGGCAGTCATTGCAGAAATGGATCTCCACGGGCCTACAGACGCTGCTTCGCACCAAGTCGCTGACCAACATGCCGTTCCTGCTGATGCACGTCATGTACCTACCTCGTATCGCGACGGACGAGCGATCGTGGGTGCTACGATTCCTGCAGTTCCCGCGTGGGATGGTGTCAACAGATGGATCACTGAAGCTTGAGTGGAACGAAGACTTGGTAGACCACTACCTGGCGATGATGCACTTGGTATTCCACCCGGAAAAGCTTCGGCGGATGGCAATCCTGGTATCCAGTGGTCCAACATCTGCGCTGACAGCCAAGTCGAAGACAAAACCAAATAAGTTTGACGAAGACGGGCTTGTGTCCCCTGAGTGGGTGCTGCTCGAGAACCCCGAGATGTTGGACCGCTACTTTTTGTCGGATGACGACTTCGTGGCGGTGCTGAACCAGTTCCCGAACTCGTTTGCGTTCGAGCAACTGTTCCGGTGCACCTCCGACGTGAAGAAGTGCTTCAGCCGTGCTCTGACGCTCGTGCTGGAGTTCACAAACAGTCTGCGCGCCTTCCAGGAGTTTGACAAGCTTCCGTCTCGAGTCGCCCAGCTACTTGGCGAATTGCTAGCTTACGCGGCGCAGATGCCCGAGGTGGCAGCCGCTCGCGCTCGAGCCGACCAAGACTTGTTCTATCCGACGCTGTTTGACCAGCTCTTCCTGACGACCCTGAACGGATTGATGCTTGCTGACAGCAACCGCGTCGCGTGGAAGTACTTGAGCTGCTTCCCATTCGAATCACTGACAGAGCCGGCCAAATGGGATGTGCTTGCGCTGTTGTTATTTAACCTCCCGAATGTCCCCGCGGAAGCGAAGAACGCGTCGGGCTGGATGCGATTTGTCAATAGCCGGTCAGCCGGCGGCGGAGCGGATGGAAGAAAACCCGTTCGACACGTTCTGTACGACCTCATCACGCATGATACGGACAGCGCAGTGCACCTGCTGTCTGCCGTGGCCAACCTCGCGGCGTCGTGTCCAAGCGATCCCCTGACCTCCGAGAGACATCACAACGATCTCGTTGCAGTCGCGGTGCACGAGCTCTTTGTCGCGGGTTACACTGTTCCGACGTGTAAGATCGCGCTCGGGGTAAATGGCGATCGTGCTGCCGTTCCGATCAGCCAGATTTGTCTGGCGCACCCATGGATCATTTCGCTGCTCATCACGCTGCTGTTCAAGTACCATGAGTGCGCGGAGACGTGGATCCATGTGTTCGAGACATTCCCCGTGAACCGTTGGGTGCCAAGCAAGCACGACCTGCTGACGATCCAAGAGTGGCTTCAGCTTGAGGAAACGGCGGCGCCACGCTGCCAGCTCGCGCGATTTCTGCTCGACCATATCAACTGGGAGTACGACGTCAAGCGCGAGCAACTGTTCACTGGTGCTGGGATCCATCGGCGAGTCGCCTTGATTGTTGCTGAGGCACTGGTACTGTACAAGACGCGACGCGAACGCGCCACCGATCCGGCTACGGCAATTGTTGTATCGGGAAGTGGCGCGCCGCAGAAATTGGAGGTGGCGGCGATCACCAAGTCAATTCGGCGGGCGTTGTGGCTAGACGAGAGCGTCGACTTTGAGAAGTGGTGCTGGAAGCTCATGCTCAAGCTCAAGTTTTACTCGCCGAAGACGCACGAGCCGTACCTCCGTTTGATTGACGTTCAGCGAGATCGATCTCGCGATGCGTTGACACTCAGGCGGTGGTTCTCGGCGATATCGACGAACACATCGCTGCTCCACGCTGACATCCCGTTTTACTTCTCCGTGGAAGACGAGGTACTTCGGTGGGGTCTGAGGGAAGAAGAGGGCGAGTTTGCGACAACGGGATCGTCAGAAAGCATGCACTCCGGAGCGCCTATTCACGAGGTCGGGATTGTAGCTGGCGGTGGCGTTTTCGAACACCGTGGGGAGGCAGAAGACGAGGATCCCGAGGCACAGACTGCTGCTCAAACAACGGAGCCGATCGTGGCCTACGCGATCTGCCAGATGACGTCGTTTCTGTACACAGACCGCTTGGACCGCTGGGAGCCCTTGCTGGTTCTTCTAAAGCGGTCCATGTTTCCTGCCGCCGTCAAGGTGATTGACAACGTGCTGCCTGTGCTGTCGGCGCTGGACCGGAAAAAGCGATTGCTCGGAGCGACGCCGTCTGCTCAAGAGACGAGTCCAAGTGCTTCAGATGACGAAGCGAGTGCAGTGCGTGACCGAGTACACTCGCGAGAGAGCGAGCTCGTCGACCACGAAATCGACCTGTGCATGGCAGCGATCCAGTCGCTGCCCATCGCGGACTTGTTGGAGCTGATCCGCGCACTGCACCAGTTCTCGTACATCAACGCGGAAGAGTTGCATCGCATGCAAGAAGTGCTGCACAAGGGGTACATTGGTGGGTGGGAGAGCACAGCCAAAATCCGGGTGCAGTCGAGATTGCGCTTTATCCGGTCATGTTGCAGGTACATGCACCCGGTGGTGCTTCCTGCGCTTATCAACGAGTGTTTCCCCGAGTCAAACCCCGTTGCGTTGACGACGTCGGCCTTGCTCCACGGCGCCATGTCTTGGCTGTCAACTGCGCTTCGTGGAGGTGACCAGGACGGCGCTTCTTCGTCTGCCATTTCGTCGGTGACGTCGGCTTTATCGATCCGGAACTCGTCCCTGATCGCAAACGCGTCGCTTGGGATGATGAAGGGGGCGTCCGGAGTATGCACGACGTCGACGAGAGCTCTGGCTTCGTTGATTGAACGCATTTTCGAGTACTCGACGGATGACGTGGTGCTCGGTGAGTTTTCGACCATTTGGCTGCGTGCTCTGCTCCAGGTACCCTATTGGTACGAGAGTTACTCGTTCCGGAGCCTTGTAGATGTTCTCCTTTGCTGTGTGATGGAGCACGACTTTGCTGCTGGACAACTTTCAAGTGGAAGCAAGGGCGGAAAAGATGCAGGCACGAAGTCATCTGCATCGATGGTATTCGACATGGTAATGCGGTTCCAGCAGATCTTTGCCAAGTACTGCAGCGGGTTGAAGCGACGGAAGGAACAGCCCGACCACCCGACGGACGGATTCTTGGAAGACGAGCCTCCTTCCCCCGTCGTGAGCTTTCTACCGGCTTCAAGCGCGTCCACAGCGTTTTCGTCCATCTTTGGGGGTGCTGGAGATCTCGCGGAGTATGTCGAGGGCTGTCCACACCTGGCATTGTGGCTGCTACTGATCGAGACGCGCCAGGAGCTCCCACTCTTCATGGCGACGGGGCAGCTGATGATCAAGTGTGAGCCAAAGACGACCAAGAAGATGCACAAGATGCAAACGGAGGGAAAATTGTCATCGGCACTAGCGGAGCTCGGATGCGTCAACACATCCCCTGTCGTGTCTTCGACTGGCAGCATGGTGCAAAGTCGCCCGTTCCAGTTTGGACATTCGACGTTCGAGTCCTTAGCGCAGTTCCGGATCTATCGTTGGTGCGCGTACTGCCTCGAGCTCCCCGAGTCCGAGGGCGTGCAGATTCTGTACTGGCAGACCCTCTTCGCGCTGTACTTTGCGTGTGTTGGTGGCTCGCATGTGTTTGGTCACTACTTCCTCGAGCGGAACAAGCGCGTCTCGCTTCGAACCGAACTTCAGGTAAAACTGCGGAAGATGACAAACTACTGCTCAAACCAGGCGCAGCTCGCGCTGACTGCGACCAGCCGTGATGAGAGCACGGCACCGGCCAACAGCAGCGGTTCCATGTCAGAGGGCAAGGAGAAGAAGTACGCGCACTTTGTAGTGCTCTCCCAGATCTACACTGCGATGGATGCGTGGCTCGAAGATGCTGACCCGAACAGCTGGCTGAAGGCGAATGAACTCGTGTCGTTGCCGCGACACTACGAAGTGAAGCGGCTAGAGCAAGTCCTCGCGCTGAGCGATGTACTCGTGAACACAAGTCCGGACGCTTTCGACTGGGCGATGCTTCCACTGTGGGTGGATCTGTGCGGCTTTGAAGACTCTGCATGGTCCGCTCGCACCACTCACGATTCCACTGGCCTTGGATCTGAGGGGAGTGATATCGTTGGGTCTGGGCATCAGCTTGGCTCGAGTATGGACGGCGTGGCAGACGACGATGGATTCGCGTTTGTCGAGGAAGCGGCCGAGCTTGCACGTCGGCACAGCAGCTTTGGTGGGTTCGGGATTGGATCCGGCTCCAGCTCGGTCCTGAATATCCGCCCACTACCATTGACGAGGGAGTTCGCGGGTGTGCCTGCGCTGACGGTGCTGCCCAAAGTGTCGGTCGTGACGAACTCGTCTAGCTGTATTGTGACGCCGTCGATTCCTCTAAATCAGCAAGGGCTCAAGAGCGTCGCGATCAAGTTCTCTGAGAACATGTCGGTGCTGGTGGCACTCGATGCGGAGATGCTCGACCACGTCTCTCAACTCTACTCGAGTAAGCCCCGGACGGTGACACTGAGCCAAGCATGCATGGAAGGCACGAATTGCCGCAGCCCCGCTCAGTTCCGCTTCGAGTTTCTGGAGTGGAGCATCGACTCTCGGCTGTCGGACGCGATTGAGTCCATCTTGTCGCAGGCCGAGCGCTGCGACTTGCAGTCCATGCTTCTTAGCAACATGACGTCGCTGATGATGGAGCACCACGACACATCTGCGATCGAAGCTGCGGACGAGAACGCCGTCAGTTCGGACTCGTTTGTCCAGTCGGTGGACGCGTTTCTGAAATTGGACGCGGATGGGATGATGCTGTCGCTTCAGATTCTCCTCATCGACCAGATTGTGCTGTCGCTGGATGTGGAACGGCAACGGATCAGCCGCGGAAAGCAGGCCGCAGAAACAAGCACATCGGGGGATTCACCGCCAGCGCTACAATCTGTCAACGAACGAGACGCGGAGCAGTCGGGCGATGCCCTCTACGAGAGTGCTGGCAACGACGACGAGGAGGAGGAAGAAGCTGTTTTGTGGCAGCGCAAGCTCGATCGTCTGAACGAGAAAGGGCTCGAGTGGTTCCGCTTGCTCACAACCCTTGACACGAAGCTGGCACGGATGGTGCCGCCGCTCCGCGAGGCGCTCTGGAGGTCCATTAAACAACTCGGCCTGAGCTTCGTGTGTGTTGACGAGCGAGAGACGTGCACGCTGCTACAGCTTATGCTGGACGATCCATCGCGGATCAACCTGCTGAGCGAGTGTTTCTTCCCAGCAGGAGCGCCGTCGAGGTTCGTGGAGATGTTTTCAAATCTCATGAGTGCGAGCAGTTCCTCCAAGCTGTCAAGTGAGGAAAAGCTGAGTCTGCTGCGCCGCTTCGACTTCCGCGCGTGGCTGAATGCAAAGCCGGCACCGACCAAGTTCGATAGGGAAACGATCTTGTGCATCATCCTTGGCGACATCGGCAGCCAATTTGCTGCAGACCGCGCAGCTGGAGCGAAAGCCGCGGCGAGTTCGCGGAGAGATGGACCCACAGCAGCATTGAAGGACGACAGAGAGCACCTGCGAAGTGTATTGGGTGTGTATGCGACGACTGTGCGCCTGATCTGCAGCAAACACCTCGAGGACCACGTGGAGAAAGTGCTACACGCTCTGGTGGGCGTTCACGACGACTATCATTTCCATGTGAGCAGCGGCAACGACGGCGAAGCACAGTCAACGGGTGGTGGTGGTCCGCCGTTGCCTCGCCCTGCCGACGCGGCTGTATGGGAAGCTCTGGTCGCGGTTCCATCGGAAGTGTGGCAAGCACTTCCGTTGAGTGTTGTGGAGTCGTGCATCTCATTCTTGAGTCAGCACGTGACAACATTACGCTGGCAGGGCAATTTGGGGTCGACAGGCTCGGACGAAGCTGGCGCGTCGGACGCAAATCCTGCGCGGAAGTACCCGATCGCGCAGTGGCAGCGACTGGGCGTGCTGAAGCACTTTTTGGACGTGTTCACCATTCTTTGCCGCGCTGCTCCTGACGCGCGCAGATGGGAGCTGATCGTGCAGTTCTTCGAGCCGCTGCTGTCGACGCTGTACCAGCCCGCGACCACAACGGACATGTCGAGTGTCAACGCTCCATGGACGGACCAGGACGCCGTGACAACGGGGACGACACTTTGCTCGTGCTTTGTCGCCACGTGCTCGGAGTACTTGAAGGGCGGTATCAGCTCAAAGCCCAGCACAACCCCAAACGGAGGAGTGCGCACAAACAGGCAGACGACGCTCAAGGCGACCCCAGCCGAAACACCCAACGACTCGGCGGGCGTGGCTTCTACAGACGCCAAACTGTCGGAGATCTGGGCGTTTTATCTGTCGGCGCTTGTTCCCCATGCGCCACTGCACGTGTGCAAGCACTTTCACCAGTTCGTGACTCGTCTGGCGTGGGAGCACTGGTGCCTGACGCTCGAGAACGTTCGGCAGATGCGTGAGCTGGTTGAGACGGAGAAGCAGCAGCACCGGACGGCGCGTGCGACTGCTCCGTCGTTTGGTGGCGGGTCTGTCACGTCGTCTATGCTGATGATGTCGAGTGTGGCGTCGATCGACCACACGGGGCACCAAAACTCGTCGCCGTACCCGTTCATCTCGTGGCTTGTGCGCGACATCTTGTGCCGCACCAAGTGGAAGGCCACAGAGGATTGGCTAGCCGCACAGAGCGAAGACATGGCGTCGACGTTCCTGCTCGAATTTTCCAAGCTGTGCGTCGACCTCGTGCTAGATTTGCCGCACTTCTGGCCGGTTGGGAACGGGGCCCCTCAGCGTGGGCGTATGATGGCACTGTCGTCGTCATCGACCAGCAACGTGCTGCCTCCGTACTTTGTCAACTTCATCAAGCAGCAGGTGACACTTTGGTCGCGCTGGAGCATGTCGGATGCGGACCTCAAGTCGCTACTCCAGTACGCGCTGGACGCATGTCTCGACCCGCTTCTGGCACCGCGTGATGCGCGTGGTAACGCTAGCGCTGACGCACACAGCAGCTTCCCGGCGTCGCCGTCGTCAGCTGTCATGCAGGATGCGTTCGCACGCGTCCAACTGGCGCTTCGGCTGCTCTCGCAGGTGACCACAATTCACCACACGACACTGACGAAGAAGCAGACGTTTGCGCGCGCCAACGTGATGCTCGACACGCTCTTCAACGTGTTTGACGTGAACGACTTGGGGCGACTGGACGGCAACGTCTACGCGTCGGATCGGTCGGCGTGGCTCGTGGTGGTCTATGGCGCCAGCTGCACGGTCCTGTACGAAAAACTGGACGAGATCGTCCAGTACTGCCGCCGCGATGATGCGATTAGCAGTGGCAACGCCGCAAGTTGCGGCGTCGAAGGAACTGGCGCGCAGACCCCAGCAGCGACACCTCTGACGGAGGAGGCGCTGACGATGACCGTGATGCACGTGCTTCGGTTCTGCAACCTGTCGCTGGTCGAGCGGTTCTTCCGCATGGAACAACAGCAGCCTTCGACTGGAAGTGGCCACACTCCGCGCGGTGGGAGCAACAGCGGCGGCTCGGCATCACTCAACTGGTCCAAGTGCGGCAACGTGCTGTTCGTGGAGGTCGACAGCCTCGTGCGGGACTTCGCCGCGAGCCAAAAGCCGCACGGACAGCCTCCGCACCATTGGAATGGGAACGGACACAGCTCGGTGCTGGTCGACGCCCACGAAGACGACGCGACTGCAGGTGTCGAGGACGTGAACTCTAGCGCGACAGCAAGTGTGACGATCGCCACGGCGGGTCGTTCTCCCGCCGAAGCGATTGGCACGCCGTTGGGCCGCTTGCTGTGGAGCTTCCTTGGGTTCCGCGGCGGCGAGCGCGCATGTTTGGCGGCGTGTGGGCGTGCGATTGCGTCGGTGCACGTCATGAGCCAAGTGGCCGAGAAGAGCATCGAGAAGTGGGTGATTGAAGACCGCCGCGGGTCGTGGGCCGACCTCGCGGACAAGCTCAAGGTGCCCGAACTGAGCGAGGACGAGTTCGAGGGGGCGTGTCTGGAGCTGGGCAAGCTGCTGACGCTGCAGGTGCTGTTCCTGCAGCACCTGCGGAGAGCGCCGGTGCTGACGGAGGCGTTCGCGATGGGCATGCTTGCGCGGTTGATGGGGTGGATGCGCAAGCTGCGCGTGGGCAACTCTCGCAACTCGTTGACGGAGATGAAGGTGCTGTTCTTGGCCGCGGAGGCCGTCAACTTTGTGTGCAAGACGCTGGCCGACGTGCTGCCGTCGCAGCACAAGAAGCAGGCGCTGCGCGAGCTGAGCGACGCGCTGCTGGCGATGGGCGACGAGCGCAAGAACAGCGGCATCATGAAGGCGATCGGCATGGGCGGGTCGCTCAAGTACAACGTCGAGTTCCACGTGTGCTGCCTCACGGTGGGCGTGTTCCTGAGGCTGCAGACGCGCGGCAGCGTGCCGCTGCGCGTGGACGAGCGCATCCCGTTCAAGGTGACGCGCACGACGGACAAGCACCTGCGCAGCCTGGAGCACCTGCTGACGACCAAGGACTGCATCCAGCTGGCCAAGCGCATGGAGTGGATGCTCGAGTTCGTCAAGAGTCCGTCACGCAGCCTGGCCGACCAGGACGAGTTCTTCGTGAGTCTCTTCTCGCGGATGTACCCGTCGCACCCGTGGCTGCTCGCCAAGTGTCTCCAGTGACGCGCGGCTTCGGCAATGCAGACGGAGTACTGTAGTGGTTAGTTGCATGTAGGAGGATTCAAGCAGCGAGGTGGTGCATGCATGTAGTAGACGCCGACGGGCGAAGCGAATAGATGACAAACAAATGCCGAATGCGAATGCGAATGCGCAGTGCAAGTGGTGCAGGTGATGCGCATCACACATCGAGACCACTAAAGGTCGTACCGTGAAGCGCATAACCTTTCCATCTCCAGTGTTCCTATATCCAACAAATAAACTTATGAGTGTGACAGTACCTCATGAAACCTACACTTTCAAGTACTTGATTTATTCAACTTGAACTTCCCGCGTTTCCGCCAATCAGCGCCCAGCAGCTCCCTCTTGGGCCACGTGGGGCACTTTTTACCACCGTTGGGGAGGGACGGCGTTTCACTCGCGTTCACTATGCAAACCACGACGTCTCCCCTCCCCAGCGCGCCACACATGACGCGGGGCGATCCTCTGATGACCTGCGATCGCTCACTTCAGAAACCGCGACCCGGGAGCCCAAGCCAAGCCAAGCCGAGCCTCTCCCCGATCCCCCCTGCCTGCGTCAGCCATGGGTCTCATGCGTCGGTCCGTGTTCTCGCTGCTGCTGCTGCTGCTGGTCGCGTCGCTCTCGTCCTGGACGCGCGCCAGCGAGGCCGAGGCCGAGGCGCCCGCCGCGCCCACCGAGTGGAAGGCGCACGCGAGCCACATCCTGGTGGACACGGAGGCCGAGGCGGACGAGTACTTCGCGCAGCTCGCGGAGGCCGACAACAAGTTCGCGGCGTTCGCCAAGATCGCCAAGGCGCACAGCAAGTGCCCGTCGGCCGCCAAGGGCGGCGACCTGGGCACCTTCGGCCGCGGGCAGATGGTGCCCGAGTTCGACCGCGTCGCGTTCGAGGAGGACGTGGGCGTCGTGCACAAGGTGCAGACGCAGTTCGGCTGGCACCTGGTGCTCGTGTCGACGCGCACGGACGGCACCGAGGTGGAGGACCCGTGGCGGCCCGTGCGCAATTTCGTGGCGCGCGCCATGCCGTTCATCAGTCCCATTATCCTGATCTTCATCATGTTCTGGGGCTCCAAGCACGCGAGCGGCAGCAGCGGCCCGCGCGCGCACGCGGTGCACATCCTGGTGGACTCGGAGAAGGAGGCGGACAAGCTCTTCCGCGAGATCGAGGCGGCCGGCGACGCCAAGGCCAAGAAGGCCAAGCTCGCGGAGCTGGCGGCCAAGCACAGCAAGTGCCCGTCGGGCAAGAAGGGTGGCGACCTCGGCATGTTCGGCCGCGGCCAGATGGTCCCGCAGTTCGACAAGGTCGTGTTCGAGGACGAGGTCGGCAAGCTGCACAAGGTCGAGACCAAGGTACGCTCGATCATGTTGCTGTCGTGCTTGCTGTCGGGCTTGGAGCCGTTGCTGACCGTATTGTGTTGTGTGCCTCGCTGCAGTTCGGCTGGCACATTGTGCTGTGCACGGAGCGCCTTGGCGACAAGGCGAAGAGCGACTAAGCCAGCGCGTGGATATAGCAAGCAACCCGCTTCTCGGCGACCGATAGCGGCCGCGCGAGAGCGACGTGCGTTCATTTTATAATGGCGAATGCAGCGTCATGTCTTCCTCGAGCCGTTCCAGACGGCACCTCGCTTGCAGTCTTCTCTGGGCGGCAGTGCGCCAGCTCGCTAGAGGTCGGGGCGTTCGTCGCTGTCGTCGATCAGGTCGTCCTCGTCGATCCCCGAGCGCTCGCTCGTCAGCACCAAATGCCAGCCGAACTGCCGACCCGAACGGCGAAGCAACGCGTCAGTCTCCCTGCTGTCCACTACTTCCTATCCGCCACCATCCAAGCAGATCGCACCTGGGTGTACACCTTGTGCACGGCGCCGACGGAGCGCTCGAAGACGATGGCGTCGAACTCGGGCACCATCTGTCCGCGGCCGAAGGTGCCCAAGTCGCCGCCGCGCCGCGCCGACGGGCACTGGCTGTACTCGGCTGCGAGCTCCGCGAAGACGGACGGCAGGTCCTCGGCCTCGTCCAGCAGCGCGGCCAGCTCGTCCGCCTGCTCCTCGGTTGACACGAGGATGTGGCTCGCGCGCGCGCTCGGCCCGCTCAGGCTCGCGGCCAGCGCCAGCGCCAGCGCCAGCAGCGAGAAGAGCAGCACCAGCAGTGATCGACGCCCAGCCATCGTCTGCGTCGTCTGCGTCGTCGTCGTCGTCGTCGTCGTGTGGGATCCGATTGCTTCGGGTCGAGCAACTGGTGTCGTGACCCTTGGGCGGCACGATCTTGAGAGGATAATCGAAATGGGCTCAAACAATCGAGAATAGAAGTCCGTGCTCTATTTGAGATGGGTTACGTTTACATGTTACGCAGCGGGGTACGCTCGGCATTCGAAATCTCTCCCCCACCACCCGCCGCTCTTTTATTGGGAGCGCCAAGTCGCGTGTGAAGACTGAAGAGGGCGAGCTGCGGCCTGTAAACGGGTCGGTGTGATGGCGGCGACGACGAGCAAAGCGCCGCCGACGGCGACGGCGACGGCGGCGACGGCCGAGGACGTGATGGCGCTGGTGGGCGCCGCGGCGGGCGACGGGTCGACCATGGACTCGACGATGCAACAGCTGCTGCTGCAGGTGCAGGCGCAGCAGGCCGAGGCGCTCGCGGCGGCGGCGGTCGTGGCGGCGGCGGCGTCCTCGTCGACACCTGGGGACGACGCGCACCACCAGGCGCTGCTGGCCGCGACCGAGGCCATGGAGAGCGCGATGAAGAACGACCCGGTGGTGGACCACGCGGCGCAGCAGATGGAGGTGATCCCAGGGACCACCGGCGAGCACGCGGACGGCGATAAGCCGACGGCGGCGGCGGCGGCTTCAGCCGGCTCGGGATCGGGCGAGGGCGAGGCGACGACGGTCAAGCGCAAGAGCATCCCGCTGAGCATGAAGAAGGAGGCTATCGAGTGGATCATGGGCCCGGGCAAGGGCATCCCGTCGCGCGCCGAGAAGCACTTCAGCGCGCTCAACTGGGAGGTGAGCGCGTCGTCGTTCCGCAAGTGGTGGAAGAACCGCGACAAGATCCTGGGAGACTCGTCCAGCAAGAAGCGCATCTCGGGCGGCGGGCGCAAGCCCTACCTGGAGGACTCGGAGGAGAAGCTGTTGGTCGTCGTCATCCAGGAGCGCGCCAAGAAGGACCGCGTGACGCGCAAGTGGATCGCCAAGACGGCGCAGCACATGTTCCAGCGCTCCAACATGAGCTTCAAGGCGTCCGAGAACTGGGTCACCAAGTTCATCCGCCGCAACGGACTCACGCTCAAGCGCAGCTACGTCACGTACGAGCAGAACCAGCCGCCGCCCGCGTCCGTGTCCGCGTCGGCCGCGCAGCTGGCGCACTTGGGCGTGGACGCGGTGGCCTTCGGTGCGTCGATGGACGCCGCGTCGGTCGCATCAATACCGACGTCTTCAGCGGGAAGCATGGGCGACAGCAGCAGTGGCATGGGCGGCAGCGTGGACGACGGCATGACGGAGCACCCAGACGTGTCCAAAGCGTACGTGTGATGCTCGAAATGGCTGCTTCCTTGACTGATGCGAGTGGCGGCGCTGACGGTGGCTGACGATGGTGGTCGGCCTTGTGCGCAGGGTTGTCGTCTAAGAGCATCTCCAACGTCTCCAACCTCTTCGCGCTCTTGGAGTCGACCTAGGACACGATGGAGAGGTTCATTTCCTCAAGCTTCGGTCGGGTGAGAGCAGGCGGAGGTGGACGATCGCCGTGGGGCGGACGTGTGGTGTGCTCGGCTCCTTCGCAGCTGGAGGCCGCTTGTCTTCCCTACCGCGTGCGCCTCCCCAGCGGGCCCTCGAGCATTTTGCTGTTCATTATCTAATCCTCCCCATGCATCATACACACACGCAACACGAAGACAATGCTCTCCATGGCCGCCATGGACTCCATGCATGCCCATGTGAAGTGATGGCCTGTGTCATTCTGCAACCCGATGCGCAACACTTACGTGTTCTGTCCGCAGAAACTTTGAAAACCAAAATATCATCCAATGAAAAGGCTTCACGTCGTCCTCAGAGCACCTCTGATTGGCCAAAATGACTGACGCGGCCAGACTCGGCCCACTTGGTCACACACAAAGTTCACCCAGGAGAAGGCAGCCAATCCGACATGGCGGACGCCGGCGCCGACGGCATGCAAGGCGCCCTGTGGGTGCGCCGCGCGCGCGGCAAGCTGCTGCGCTCGTGGACCAAGCGCTACTTCGTGCTCTCTCCCTCTGGCGCGCTGCGCGAGTACGCGGTGGACGCGCGGAGCCTGCGCAGCAAGCCCGGCAAGCCGGCGGCCGCGGGCTTCCCGGGCGTCTCGGGCTTCAACGCGCTGACGCTGCGGCAGGAGCTGGGCGTGCGCGGCGCGGGCGTCAAGATGATCCCGCCGTCTTCGGCTGGCAGACAGCACGCGTTCCAGCTGACGGTGCGCGCCGACGCCTCGAGCGCCTCAAGCTTGAGCCGCGACGCATTCGCCGCCGCCCTACTGTGCCTCAGCGCGGCCTCGCAGGAGGAAATGCATCGCTGGCTGCACGCGCTGCACCGCGCCAGTCTGAACGCGAGCTTGAGCTTGAGCTTGGAGGGAAGTGCGCTGGCTCGGAGCTCGCTGACGACGTCGCTAGCTGCGGTATCAACTGTGACGCCGTCGCTGCATCTGCCGCCGCCACCGCCGATGCGCGCGCTCACGTCCATGGCGCTGGCGTCTTCCTCCTCGTCGTCCGGGTCTCCGTCGTCATCTGTTCCGCCGTCGCCGGCGTCGCTATCCCCGCGCTCGCCGCCGCCGTCTCCGTCCGCGTCCGAAATGGAGCACGCGCAGTACGAGGACGAGTTCGTGGACGTGTCAGGCGTGCAACGCAGCGACATGGCGCACCTGAGCGCCGTGTACGAGTGGATCAACGAGTGCCGCGTCAAGACCACGCGCGCTCTGCACGTGGGGTCCGGCGTCGGCTCGGCGCTCGTGCCGCGCGGGTCGCTGCTCGTGGCGCTCAACGGCTCGTCGCTGCAGACGCTCACGCCAGACGAGATCCGCTCGACTCTACTAGAAGGCAAGCCCGTCGCTTCCCTGCGATTTCTGCGCAGTCCGTCGAAGCGTGGCCGTCTCAAGTGCAAGACCAGCAGCAGCAACAGCGGCGGCGGCGGTGCTAGCACAGCTGGGAACGGTTCCTTCAGCGCGCAGCTCAAGACGATGGCGCAGCTCCGTACCTCCGTGGCCAACCGGATGAGCAACCGGATGGCGGCGAAGGAGACCTACGCGTGGAGAGAGCATGAGGTCGAGCTCGACGGCGACGTGCTCACGTACGCTCTGGCGAGCGACGGGAACAGCGGCCGATCGCGCTCGTACCACCAAGCCCTGGCGACGACGGGCAATGACTCAGGGAGCGGTGTGCGTCGACGGCTCACGACCGGGCATATTGGAGCTAACGCCAGTATCTTCGACAGTAGTAGCGGCGGCAGGGCAAGCGCTCGTCGAGGCAAGCGTTCGATCGTGCTCACGGGCGGGTGCTCGGTCAAGCCGATGCCGGAGCGCGTGGCCGATGGCGACTTCTGCTTCTCCGTCTCATCGTCGTCGATACAATCGTCTGCCACATCGTCAAGCAAGTCAAACAAGCCAGTCGCAGTAGTGTTCCAAGCTTCGTCGGAGCGAGATATGCGTCAATGGGTGAACACCTTGAGGCGCGCGATCGCCATCAGCGAGGGCTGCATACCGGCGCTCGACCGCGAGTACATCGACGCCCTCCAGCGTATGGCTGTAGATGACACGCCCCAAGACACAATCGTACCACGCGATGATCAGTTTGATGAGCGCAACGACCACGCGCAGTCGGGTGACTTGTTCCTGGGAGCAATCCACGAAGACGTGCCGGCGATGTCTCTTTCAAGAGCGAAGGACTATGAGGCTGGGCCACCCGGCTTCGACGAAGAGGATGAAGACGATACCAGTGGCTCCGACGTCAATGCCGAGGAAGAGAATGCGGCGTTGCCCGCAGGCGCAACAGCGAGAACTGCGCCACAGCTGCTCGAGACGGAACTGTCCGCCATGCTCTTGTTCTTACAGACGCAGGGGCGGTTCGTGGAGGCGCTGCAGCTCGTCGGCAGGAACACAGCCATGCGCGGGACGTACTGGCGCGAGATCTTCCAGTGGGCAGGTGTACACACGGCAGAAGCGAGCACTGACGACCAGGAAGACGCACACTCGGCTACATATCACTCACTGCTGCACCTACCGCTCTCTGAAGAGTACGTTCTCCATCTGATTGTAACGGGTATGCTACCTTGTGTAACGTGCTACTCTTGACACTTGTCCAGAGACGAGATCCAAGTGCAGAAGGATATCCCGCGCACGTCCAAGTGGCTTTCCGGCTCCGCGGGTGCTCCAGAGCTGGACGATGCTCACACAACAATCCGACTCGAGAAGCTTGGGCGCGTGCTGCACGCGTTCCTCTCTAGCTGCGCGCTGGATGAGCACCAGCGAGCAGTGGCGGACGGCGCGCGCGCGATCGACACTGATGTGAACCCGTCGCGGAGCTTTTACATGCAGGGCATGAACGCAATCGCGTTCATCTTGCTGGAGGTGCTGGAGGACGACGAAGTCGCGGCGTTCGAGTTCCTTCGCGGACTCGTGGCACGCGTGCTGCCGCATGTGTTTGGCCTTTACGGAGACCCTCTTGATGACACACCGAGTGCAAGCGCAAGCGCGGGTGTCAGCGGTCGGCCTGGGGATCATTTCGACCTGTTCAACTCGCTCGTGGAGGTCGGGAACGTGCTTCAGGACGTGGCGCAGCTGCACGTCCCGGTCTTCGACGCGGCGCTGGAGCGCGCGGGCATCCCCGTGTGCTTGCTGGCGTACAAGTGGTTCCCAACGCTCTTCTCCGATCTGTCGCTGACGGCTTACCACTCGCAATTGCGCTTCGACACGATGCTCGTGATCTGGGATGCGTGTCTGCTGCTGGGACTCGAGGGCCTCTTCGCCGTGTCGCTCGCGCTGTTTGCTGCTGCCGAAGACGCCGTCTCCGCGTTAGGCACTGAAGCGAGCGCCGAGCAAGTGAGCTGGACCGTCGGCTCGGTGCTATCGCGGGTACCGCCGGAGGACTTGATCACGAGCGTCTGCGAGGTGCTCGAGCTTTGTGCCCACCCGGTGGTGCTCAAGCTGCGCAACGCGCACCGGCGTCGCCTGCAACTGGGGTACGCCAAGGCCGGCCACGGGTTCTCGGAGCACGACGCAGCACCTTCAACAGCCCCAGGAGCAGCCATGACGGTCACGGACCTGGACTCGGGCCAGCAGTTCGCCATCTCGCACGCAGGCAACGTGGTGGACCTGACTCAATAGCTCCTGATGCTCAAGTTGCCGTTGTGAACCCATTCGGTTTCAGTTACGATTATTGACTGATTTAAAGTATGCAATTGAGTTTTCAAACAGTTATGTGTTCATAATTTCTCGCTCTCCCCGCCAAAAAAGAGGAATTGGCGGGAACACCAGCGGGGGACATGGCGCGGCTCGTGTACCTGCTGTCGCCGGCCAAGACGCTGGACATGTCGGCGTCAGCGCTGCGCCTGTGCTCTCAGCCGGCGCTGCTCCAGGACGCGCATGAGCTGGTAGCTAGGTGGTAGTGAAGAGACTGGCGCGATCGAAGCATCTTGGTGGCGTGACGCGGGTTGTCGTGGCGTCCATGACAGGCGAAGCAGCTGCAGAAGCTGTCGATGGCCAAGGTCAAGTCGCTGCTGGGCGTCAGCGACGCGCTCGCCAAGCTCAACTACGACCGGTACGAAGGCGCTCGCCGTACGACCACACTGACGACTGACCGAGACGTGGGTGATGGCAGGTACCAGGCGTTCGAGTTGGTCAAGAAGGAGAGTAAGGGGCTCGAGCCGAGCGCGACATTCAAGCAGGCCGCGCTCGCCTTCAACGGGCCGGCGTACCAAGGCGAGTCTCTGTTCACTCGGCGCGACTCAAGTGGCGGGCCAATGGACTCAGTGTGGGGACTGCACTGGTGATGCGCAGGACTTGCCGCTGCGGAGCTGTCGGAGAGCGACTTGGCCTATGCGCAGCACCACCTCGTCATCCTCTGCGGGCTATATGGTGAGCAGTACCCTTTGGAACCGCCAGGACCGCACGAAGCCGTCGTTGACCAGGTCTGTTGTCACCAGGCACGCTGCGTCCGCTCGACCTGATCCAGCCGTACCGGCTGGAAATGGGCCAGAAGTTCGCCAACGAGCGTGGTAGCGACTTGTACGCGTTCTGGGGCGAAACGATCGCTGAGCAACTGAATGCGCACTTTGCGGATCTCGAAGTGGACGCCGCGGGAGGCGACAAGATCCTCGTCAACGTGGCGTCGCAGGAGTACTTCAAGAGCGTGCGACAGGACGCGCTGGACGCGGACGTGCGCGTCGTGGACTGCGTGTTCCAAGACGACGGCAAGATCAAGTCGGTGTATGCCAAGCGCGCACGCGGACTCATGTGCCACTTTCTGATCGAGCGGCGCGTCGACTCGCTCGACGGCGTGCGCGAGTTCAACCTCGAGGGGTACGAGTACTCGCCGCGCGCGTCCAGCGAGTCAACGCTCGTGTTCAATCGCTCCGGAGGCGCCGCAAAGTGGAATCAGGCGAAGGAGGCGAAGCAGTCGACGGCGACCACCTCGAAGACCAAGAAGCCGCGCTCGTCGCCGGCTAAAGCAGTTGCAACCAAGGAAGAATCGGTGAAGAAGGATAACGAGGAAGACGGAGGAGCTCTCCGTCGATCGACGCGCAAGAAGCGCAAGACAGCAGCGTAGTTGCTTGCGCTGCAGCAAACACAGCGAGGAGTAAATAGACGAACACCTTCGATCATGATGGATACAGTGTGGCAGCAGCGGCAGTGTGAGGCATCTGCCGATATATAAATGAGTTACGCGCGCTTCATGCTGCGATGGGCACTGGCGCATGCTCACTGGTCCGACGCACGGGCTGATAGCGCGCGCGGAAGCTCTGGAACTCGGCCTGGATGCCGTACATGAGCCCGCTGAAGAGGAACACGCCCGAGATGGCCGCCGGGATGAGCGACGTGAAGGCCCAGCCGACGACGAAGCCGGAGCACGCGAGCGGGAACACGAGCAGCAGCATCATGAAGATGGGCGGCGCGTCTCCGCAGAGCTTGGTGGGACGCCGCAGGTCCGGCCGCGTGAAGCGCAGACGCACCGCCGCGAAGATGAGCAGCATGCTCTCGAGTCCTTCGAGGGCGTTCGAGACGAGTACCATGTCCTTCGTCTCGAGGTTGATCACGATCAGCACGACCGCGAGGCTGCCGAAGATCACGCCGTGGTCGATATCGTGCGACTTGTGCCGGCCGAGACCCATCCTGTCCATTCCAAGACGTCGTCAGTCACAGCAAAGGCGGACTCGACCACACTGAACCACTCACATGCCGAGGGAGCGCGGGGCGAAGCCGTTCTTGGCCATACCGCACGCGAGGTAGGCGGAGCAGAGCAGGCCGCCGATGAAGAGGCCAGTCGTGCTGAGCATTGCGACGACCGTGACCCAGATCTCGTACGGGAAGCCGCCGAGGTATTTGGCGGCGTCGAACATGCACGCGCTGCCGGTCCACGACGTCCACGAGGGCTGGCCGAGCGCGATGACGGGCGCAATCGGCACGAGGAACGACAGCGGCGTGACCACGAACGCGAAGAACATGACGCGGCGGTACGTCCGCGCGGGGTTCTGCACGCACTTTGCGAACACGGACAGGTTCTGGAAGCCGTTGAAGTTCCACACGAGGTACGTGAGCAGGTCCGCGTACGCCACTTGGACGGAGCCCCCGCCCAGCGTCAGGTCCCCATTGTCCGAGCTGTCGCTGGCGCTGGCGACGCCGTCGATGGACCCACTGCCGCTCATGCTCGCCGTCACATTGGCGTGCCGGAAGTCCTGGAGCGCACTCCAGTCCTGCACCTTGACCGCGCTCCACGTGGCCATGAGCTGTTTGTTGTCGGACGGCGTCAGTAAGTTGGAAGTCCACTGAGTGAGAGAGGAAGACAGCACGTACCGCGTACGGGACGAGGACGAAGACGGCGAGCGAGGCAGCAAGCGAGCCCACGACACGCAGGTCGAAGAAGCCGGGCAGCGCGAGCAGCAGCGCGAGCGTGGCCTTGGCGACGAACTCGAGGAAGGGCAGGCCGACGAGCCCGGCGACGCGGTAGATGGCGGCGATCGACATGGACGAGTAGATGGCGCAGTCGACGCAGTTGGAGACCCAGGACCAGTAGCCGGCCTGCAGCCCCATGCGCGGGCCGAAGACGGCGGCGATCCAGTACGCGTGGCCGCCCGCCTCGGGGATGGCGGACACGAGCTCCGTGACGGTGAACGCCATGGGGTAGAAGTACAGCAGCGGGAAGACCACGAGCGAGCAGAGGCCGAGCAGCGGGCCGGCCGCCACGATCACCTGCTCGGCGCTCTCGGGCCCGCCGCCCACGACGAAGTAGCACAGCGCCAGGAGCGTCACGCTTGTCAGCACGCGCGGGCTCGAGCGCGGCGGGTACTGCAGGCGGTGCTGGCGGCGGCCGCCGGCCTCGACCGCGCCTTCCTCTTCCTCCTCCTCCTCTTCCTCGTCGTCTTCCTCGTCGCTCGATGCGCCGTCTTCGAACGCGAGCTCCTTGTCGCTGCTCTTGGTCTCCTCGCCGTCCACGGCCGCACCGCTGCTCGCGCCGCGCGGCAACCGCCGGCGGCCGCTCTTGTTCGTCGTCTGGCGCCGCGAGGACGCGGGTGAGCCGCTCTCGAGCAGCACGAACGGCTGCTCGCCGTGCGGCGACCGGTCGCTGCTGCTCCAGCGGTCCGTCTCGTCCGTGAGCGAGAAGGACGACGTGCCCTTGTAGTACGACTTGATGGTCGCCAGGGCCCCGCCGTGCGCACGCCCGTGCGCCGACGCCGACGCCGACGCCGACGCTTCCAGGCTGCCTCGGCGGCTGAGCGTCGCGGTTGCGCTGCTGGGCACGTCGCTGGGCCGCTGGGCGGCGCTGGGGCGCGAGCCGCCGCCGCCGCCGGGGCGAGCCGTCGGCGTGCCGGCCATTAGAATCCGTCGGGAGGGACCGAATATATGGAGATTTGTATGCCTGGAGGTGTCAGAAGTCAGTCGCGGTGGTGAGCCCGTGGTTTTGACTTCCAGGCCGAGAGCCCAACCCCGTGACCGTTTGGAGACGAAATGCTGCGCTTTGATTGGCTGAAAATGAGGTTGACTTGACAGTTCTGAATAACGCAGTGTCATGATGGATCTCGAGCAATGATCACCTTGGAGTCCAAGGCTTGGACGCGCCGGTTGGCAGCACGGACTGGCTGAAGCTGTGGCAACGAGTTCTCATTCGTCCATATTCCATTGAAAACCCGTGATTGGTCTCTTTTGACGAATCAAACAGCAGTATTTTACAAAGAAGTAATACGATTGGCTGAGATGGACGAATGTGATTGGCTTGTGCATCAGCGAATCAAAAGCGAGTACTCAAAATCCTATCGTTTGATTGGAGTAGAGCAACCCTAATCGCACAATGCAGATATCAGATTCTGCATTGTGAGATTAGGGTAACGCTACAAATAATACTGCTTTTTGTATTGCATTTTGTTTTTGTGGTCCAAATAAATCGTGGAATAGCGTTTTATATGTATGTTTTTTCGCTGAGTGCAGAATGATTCTCAGTGCTGGAGCAAAATCTGTGTCGGTGATTGGTCCATGCGCCGTACCCTTTCGGCGCATTCCAACCGGCATCCGAGGAAGAGGAGCCGACGGACCGACCAGTCCAGCAGGCTGCAGCATCTCTGCAAGTGCTTCTCCCCCCGCATCACCCGCTGTGCTGCTGCTGCTCTGGCTCCCGAGCAGTCCGCAGCCCGCAGTTCGCGTCCTTCCTCCGCGCCGACAGTCGTGTCCGTGCCGCCTCCGCAGCGTCTACCCGTCGAGTGTGACGGCAGGTGGAGCGATCGCCAAGGGGCACGAGCGCGCGGACATGGGCGGCGTGGACCAGCCGCTGCTCTCGATCTCGACGCAGGGCCTGCCCAACAACGGCGCGATCAACAACGGCGCGACCAACCAGGATGCATCGTGTTCTTCCTCGCCGCCGCCGCCGCTGCAGTCGCGCCGATTCTTGGACCGGAGCGGCCGCTTTAACCAATCGCTCGGCACCTTCAAGTACGTTCATGCCCTGTCTGACGTTTGCCGCGGGCTGAACGGAGGGAGGCTCACGCCGTGATGCTGTTGCTCAGCCTGAAGCGCATTGGCGGCGACTGGCGCCGCATCTACTGGGACGACCCGTTCCACACGGTCATCAACACGCGCACGTCGCGCATCATCACGGGCATCTTCGTTGCGGTGCGTCTCGATTGGCACGCTTCGTCAGGTTGATCTGCTGCTGGTGGTGCTGGCTTGCGAGTGCTAACGACATCATTGCGCGCAGTACTTCTTCGTCATCCTGTTCTTCGCCATGGCGTACCTGGACATCTCGAACCGGCGCACGGAGTGCCACCTCGGACTCGTGAGCCTCATGGACGCGTACATCTTCTCGCTCGAGACCATCGTACGTGGCGGATCACGAGGCATTGCCGTCATTGCGTTCACACGAGCGTCTCGCCTGACTGATCGTGCTTGTTGCGCGGGCTCGTGTAGATGACAATCGGGTACGGCGCACCGACGGACGACATTTTCTACGGCGGGTGCTCGTCCATGGCCATGCTCTTGACCCTCGAAGTGCGTTCGTTCTGATGATGCGATCCCGCGTTCGTTTACCATGCCTAACACCTTGTCTGCGTCGTGTGTAGTCGTTCGCGGGCATCTTCTTGGACTCGATCTGCATCGGCATCTTCTACGCCCGGCTTTCGCGCGCCAATGTACGCTGAAGCGCTCTTCAACGCTGTTGCATTTCGCCAACACTCATATCTTGTCGGCGTCGACTGTTTGGATTCGCAGGCTCGCGCGAACACCATCATGTTCAGCCAGATGGGCGTGATCCGCAAGATCCGTGGACACTACTACCTCATGCTGCAGGTGTGCGAACGGCGCAAACACCAGCTCGTGGAGGCGCACGTGCGGCTCTACGCGGTGCGCCACGAAGTGAGCAACGACGAGCTGTCGGACAGCCTCTTCCAGTGCCAGCAGATGCGCATCCAGCAGCCGGACGACGACAGCGGGGCCATGCTGCTCATGGTGCTGCCGCAAGTGATTGTGCACCGCATCGACCAGTGGAGCCCGCTGTTCCCGCGCGAGTGCCTGCCAGAGTCGGGCTACTTCCCGAGCGTCTGCCCGGCCTACCCCGACCCGTCGCAGCGGCAGGTCGACATTGACAATGGCAACCGCGACGGCGTGCCGGCCGCGAACGGTGGGCCGCCACCGTACAAGGAGCCGACCAAGGCGCAGATCATGAACCACCTGCGCCAGTCCGAGCTCGAGGTGATCGTCATCCTCGAGGGCATCGACAGCCTCACGTCCAACACGATGCAGGCGCGGCACTCGTACACGCACGAGGAGATGGTCTGGGACGCGACCTTCGAGCGCTGCGTCGTCAAGAGCGCGCAGGGTTTGTGCATCGACTTCGACCGCTTCCACGCGCTGCGGCCGGCGCCGCCCGACGCCGACAAGTGCGTCATGTCCTGCCAGTACTGAGCCCTCGACTTGTCGGTCGCTGCTGGTCGTGTCTGCGAGATGAACACCCCATGCTGTTGCATTGCATTTGCCTTCAACCTTGGCTCCTCGAGGCGAAAACGTGTTTTTCCACGAGCTTTCCACGGACTATATTAGTATATGGAAGTCGTTCTGTTCCCACTCAACAGTACTAAGCAAGTCCGCGGATAGTCCGCGGATAGTCCGCGGAAAGCGTATATTTGTCGACCAGTTTTGCCGACCAGTTTTGCCGACCAGTTTCCTCCAAGCATGGGCAAGTCGTACGACGGCAAGAAGCGCTGGAATGAGACCGTCCGGCAGACGGCGGCGGCGCTCGCGGCCGCCGACTCGCGGCGCGGCAAGCATGGGGCCGCGGGCAAGAAGAAGGCGTCCGACAAGCGCGTCTCCGGTGCGTGCTCCGCGGCGCGGACGCCATGCTAGCGGCGCCGGAATGCGCGCTGATCCACTGATCCACATGGCCGACTGCAGGCCGCGCCGTCAAGCTGAGCGCGGCGATGAAGTTCGTGGATGAGGATACGCGGCTGCTGGTGCGCAGCGCGCGCCTGGAGGCGCTGGAGGCCGACAACTACGGCGTGGAGGCCGAGCAGGACCCGGACGCGGCCGGCGACGAGCTGTACGTGGACGACGAGGACTTCGCGCAGGCGCTCGCGGTCGACAAGAAGACCGCCAAGGGCCGCCGGCGGGCCTCGTCGGGGTCCTCGGCACCCAAAATCAAGCGGTTCAAGGTCAAGAGCCTCGCGCAGCTCGTATTTGAGGAGGTGGGCTCTTCCTGGTGTCTCTCCAGGGCGATTCTTACGTCTGACAACGCAGCATGAGTGAGCAGTTTGGCGGCGACCGCGAGGCTGGAAGTGGTCGGATTGCAGGTCAAGGCGGGGAAGCGAGCAAGCCGAGCTACTTGTCCGTGGCGGCGGGGCCGTCGACCCTCCCTCCGCGCAAGTTCTGCGTCGTGTGCGGCTTCTTCGCCCCCTACGCATGTCGGCGCTGTGGCTCCCGCTTCTGCCGCGTCAAGTGCGGTGACCACCACAAGGAGAGCGGCTGCCTCAAGTTCGGCTTGTAGAAAGCTACGGAAGGGAGCGATGCAGTGGTTGGTATTGAGGTGGCGATAAGCGCCAGGCACTCGGCTTGCGCGTCTATCGAAGTGGCCAGACACTCCCGGCCGCCGCGCTTGCTCGGCCTTTGCCCTTGTCCGTGGCGCGCGTGGCCGTCAGGATGATCTCCGTCTCGTCCTCGAGCGCGTTGTACGGGTCAGGGCACTCGCCGTTCTCCGAGTCGGCGAGGAAGCGCGAGGACAGACACACGACGAAGCCGTCGACGAAGGTGCGGTCCGCGGCCGCACGCAGCTCGTCCAGCGAGCGCGGCGTCTGCGCCAGCATGTGCGCAACCATTTGCCGCGTCGCCTTGAGCACGACTTGGGTTCGCCGGAGCACGAGATGAACGCGTTAGCTGACGGTTTAAGCGACGCAACAAGAGAGAGTCGTACCGCCAAACTCCATGTACGAAGCGTTCATGCGGCGCCACGTCGCGTCCATCTTGACGAAAGCTGTCATGAGCAACTCGTCAGCGCCTCAACTTCCCACACCGCACTCACTCAGCAAGGGGCAATGCTAGGTTAGCTCACCGTGGAAGAAGAGCTGGTAGAAGGCGGCAGGCTCCTCGAACAGCGGCCAGAACGCCTCGGGTGTGTCTTCGAACTTGCCGTTGCCGAGCTTGAGCAGGCCCGCGATCATGCACGTCACGTTGATGCCGGCGACGCACACGGGGTACCACTTCTTGGCCGTCCCCGCCTTGGGCGGCTTCTGCGCGTCGACGATGGCGCTCATCTCGCGCGGGTGCGCCTCGAACGCGTACAGCAGGCACTTGAGCGCCAGCATGCCGCCGCCGCGGAAGTCCGTCTCCGGGTTGACGCGCTGGAAGCCCATGTCGATCCACCCTTCGCCTTCGCGCACGAACGGCCGCGGGCTCGCTCGCTCCGAGTACACGGCGTGCCACAGCCGCTCAAGCCCGCCTTCGAACAGCTCGCTGCCCGGCTCGCACTTTTGGTTCAAGTCGTACTGGAGCACCGTCAGCTCCAGCGACGCCTGGGAGGACGGCAGCGCCATCGCCGCGCGCGCCTTGCCGTCGCTACTGTCTGTCGACCCGCCCCGCGGCTGCCGCGTCCCGCTCGGGCTGTTGCTTCCGCTCGTCCTGGCCGACTTGCCTCCAAGTAGCGCGTCCTTGGCGCTCAGCAGCCCTTTGGAAGCCGACTGCTGCAGCTGGTAGATCTTGGACGTCGCGGCGATCAGCAGGTCGTCCGCGGTCGGCTCGCTGCTGTTGGTCAGCGCCGTGGCGGTGGGCGTCGCCGGCAAGCGGATGCGGCGGAGTGACCGCGACACGGCCGACAGCTTGGCAGAGACGGGCGACGACACGGAGCGCGCGCTGCCGCTCGACGGCTGCTCGAGGCCGCGCCGCTGCTCGTCGAACGAGTCGTCGTCGTCTACTCGCAGCGTCTCGCAGATCTCACACTCGTCCAGCTCCGGGTGGTTGACGAACGTACACACGCGGCATATCCAGCCTGCATCCTGCTCGCTCGCTCGCCGCGGATGGTACAGCTCGTCGTCGTCGTCGTCTCCGACTGCCGCATGCGGGCCACGCAGTGTCGTCTCGCCCTCGCCCTCACCCGACGACGACCGCGAGGACGTCCGGGACGCGTCCATCTCCCCCGCGGCTTGCTGCTGCGCATGCTCCGCCAAGATCTCGCGCTGAATCTTCAGCGGCAGCTCGTCGAACACGCGGCGGTCGATCGACGTCGGCAGCGACGGCAGCGGCTCAGCCTCCGTCGCTCGCTTAATCGTGCGGGGAGGCAGCTGCACGATCGTCGGCGCGCCGCCACTGCCGACAGGCGAAGCAGCAGCTGCCGTAGCAGGCGCAGCGGATATGAGGGAAGGAGCAGAGGGCGGGGAAGTGGAGCAGCTCGATGCGTCCATGATGGTCGGAGAGCAAATTGCTCATTGACGAGACGAAGGTGAGACCGTGGCTCTTGAACCCTAATTTTAGCGACATGTAAGGCTCCAAAATAGCTAAAACGGTGGTCGGTTTGGTCCGGAACTTTTACGACATAACAGCGAACAAAGATGTGAAAACGCAGTCTTTTTGTGAAACGGCATGAGTGTGTTTTGCAATCTATGGGTTCAATCGACTTCAATGAGGACTGGTTCGTCGGTCACCCATCCTCTGAAGCTAGCGTGCCGCCTTCCCGACCTTCGGAGGGGACGGCGCGCCGGTCTGCTGGGTCAGACGCCTTGTCGGTGGCTTGGGTGGACTCTTGATCACCACCTCGGTCGCTCGTCTCCCTGGGGACTTGTCCACACTCGCCGCGGACTTCTTGTCGCTCGCGGTGGGGCTTCGCCCTCCTCTCGCGGTCGTCGTGGACTTCTTCTCTTTGGCAGGACTCGTCGCACGCGAACTCCCGCGGCTCACACCTCTGCTGGTGGCCACGCTAGAGCTGGTGTAAGCCGTGGTGGAGCTGCTGCCGAGCATCTTTTTGGCCGCCGGCTTGCGGGTTTCTTGCTCGATGGCGAGGAGCGTGAGGATCTCCTCGCCGAACATGGCGAGCTGCTCCTGCGTCCGCTGCGCCTCCTCGTCCCACTTGATCACCGGTACAAGGCGGCGGGTCTTCTCGCGCTCGAGCGCAGACACGACCGCAGCAAACCGGTCCTCGGCGAACTCTGCCGGTGCGATCGACTGAAAGACCTGCAGCTGCGTCCGGAAGGTGGATCGATGGTCCGTCGGCCGCTTGGGCTGCTGCTGTTGTGGTACAGGATGAGTCGACTGATCTCCAGTGACGGTCGAAGCTGCAGTCTGGTAGCTCGGACTACTGGACTTGGAAGATGTTGACGTCTCTTTTGATGTCGTCGGTGGCCGTGTTGGAGACGTTCCCTCCTGACTCTTCTTTGGCGAAGCAGTCGAGCCGCTTGGCGACTTGGCCAGTGATTTAGCTGGTGGATTGGCCGGTGATTTGGCAGGAGCCTTGACAGGTGACTTGGCTGGAGCCTTGGCCGGCGACTTGGCTGGGGACTTGTCTGCTGCCTTGGCTTGTGATTTGGCTGGGGCCTTGGCTGGGGACTTTGCTTGTGCCTTCCCCGGTGCCTTGTCCGATGACTTCGCTGGAGATTTTGCTGGGGATAAACCCTTCTTCTGAGATGGTTCTTTGCTTGCTGCTGTGGTAGGCGCTGAGGAAACTGTGGGGCCCTTTGCTGGTATACCGCTTGGTTTGGCTGACGGCGACGTCCGTGCTTTGCTTGGCGACTTGGACGGGGAAGTCTTTGCAGCCCCGTTGGTAGTCGACGCTGCCCCTGCTAGCTTACCTCGAGACGGTGGAGGTGCTGCTGGCAAAGCACCTGGCGCCCTTGCAGTCGATGAAGCTGATGAAACCGCAGTAGATGGTGGCTGGACTTGCCGAGATAGAGGCGCCGGTGATCGCGGAGCAGGAGGCGCCACCTGCAGCTCCAAAACGCTGTCAATCGGTAGCCCCGCAGCTTTCAACCAGTCGACGTCCGAGCCCGAGAACGACCAGTTGAACAGCACGAATGCGCGCTTCTGCTTGAGCGATAGCTGCGAGCGTATGAACGCACTCAGTTGTGTCGCGTACCGCGCGATGGTCACGGTTGAGGAGTCAATGGCATCCGTCGGAGATAATGCAGCTGCTGCTGCTGGTAAGCTAGCGTCACCGATTGCAGCAGCCACGACGCTGGTGATACTCTGTGCTAGGTCCTTGTGGATGGCTTCGAGCGCCACCGTCACGTCAACAGGGAGATACTTGAGTTTTTCCGCCAGCATCTTCGCGCACGTCTCGGCTTCACCGTTCGATCCTCCGACCAACAGCACGCCCTTCACGACCTCATCCACGTCGCGCAGGTTCTTCCGCGCTGTGAGCGTCGACTTCGCTGCATTGCTTCCCGAAGTTGTCTTGGCGCCAGTCATCAACGGCCGCTTCCGCGACGGCATCGGCGCTCTTTCCTGGTCGTCGACAGCAATATTCTCCCCGGATTCTTCAGCCACGTTGCCCTCAACAGCATTACTGTCACTGACGGCTGTGATCCGCTGGACGATGCGCATTGCCTCCTTGCTTAGCGTCTGTTTGGCCGATTTGGTGTCTCGCTGGATCGCGTCCCTCAGGTGAACGGACAGCAACGTCGCGACGCTCTGACGCAGTTCACTCGCTTGCTTTCTCAAGAACTTGGCGTCCATCGCACCTTGTTCCATCTCTCTCATCCGTGCCTTGCACACGCGCAGCTGCTGCTTGAAGCAGTGTGCGTCCTTGCGAGCGTCTCCCCGCTGCTGTTTCAGTCCACTGGCGGTCTGCAGCAGCTCGTCCTGTTTGACTTTCATCCTGTCAAGCCGCTCGTCTCGATCCTTCACCTGATCACGCAGCTCCTGCATGTCGACAAGCTGCTTCTGCAACGTGTTGGTCACGAGCAGAGAGAAGTGCGCGTCCTCGGCGCTCATTTCCACGAACAGCGCGTGCGCGCTTTCATTCTCCGCCGCCAGCCGGGCTGCCTTGTCCAGGAGCTCATCGTGCCGCCGGCGTAGGTTCGTGAAGCCCGCTACGAAGAAGTCGAGCTGTCCCCGCGTGTGCAACGTCTCGCGCTGCATATCATCGTGCTGCGCGCGCAGCAGCTTGGCCTGCCGCAGCAAGAAGCGTCGCGTCTCCGCCTCCTTGTGCCTCAGCTGCGCCAGCGCCACCAGGAACGTCTTGAGCTTGTCGAACGACGGAGAACCCGTGTGCACTCCGCGCTCGGCTACTTTAAAGTCTTGCTCCAGCACGTCCAGCTCGCCCAGTCGCTCTCGGATCTCGTCGTCTAGATGGTGCTCCGGCACGCGCTCTTCGACCGGCGCACTAGGGCTCGCGACAGCTTCGACGACGCGCTGGTTACTGCCTCCATTGGTGCCGCGCCTGGGGCTCGAGATGGCGGGCACGAAGGTCGTCTGGAATGGCTTGCGCGCGCTCAGCGACTGCTGATTGAGGCTCAGCCACCATGAAAGGAACACGCCGAGCGACGAGTCCTGGTCTAGGCACAGCAAGCCGGTCAGCACGCGCTCCACGTCCGCGCGTTCGTCGCAGCCTCGCAGGTCCACGCGCAGCGCCTCGGACAGGAGCTGGAGCTGCGGCTTCTCGAGCGCGCGCACGGCCTGCTGCACGAACGGCTTGATCCCCGCCATGAGCGCCGCGGCATGTCGGTGAATACTGCTATTCTTGTCCGCGCGTCGTCGTGCCAAACGCCTTAATATTACCAACATGCATGTTCACACACCACTCACCGCCATCTAATCACACTTGCCTCAGACAAAGTTCTGGCTGTAGTTGTCCTTAGGCTGCCGCGCGTACGACTCGCTCAGGTTGTTGGGCGACAGCTGGGCCGCCTTAGCGGCCGCGCCGGCCTTGGCGATGGTCTCGGCTTCTTTCTGGAGCGCCTTGACAGACGCGTACACGGCGATGAAGGAGCAGAGCACCGTGACGCCTGCGACACCTAGAGACAGCTCCATCGGTGGGCCATACACGCGCGTCGACAGACTTCCAGACTCCTCCGACTCGGAAAGTGCCGTCGTGCAGCGCGGACCGCCCCACGAGGTCGGATGCGAGCAGGAACAGCGGTTCTTGACGCACTTGCCGGTCACCAGCTTGCTGTTCGAGCTCTTCGAGACAGTCGAGCCGAGCGTGCAGTCGTCGTCGGTCTCGCAAAAGGCGAGCCCAGCGACCGTTTCCAGCGGGTTGTCGGCGTCCACGTACTCGGTGATGTGCCCCTCAATCCAGCCCTTGGTCGGATGGCTTTCCGGGTCGCAACCGACCTGCATGTACTGGTCGTCTGGCAGCGATTTGTCCTCATTCATGTCCTGGTACAAGCGGATGTAGTCCACCTTCATGTACATGGGGAACGCGTCGCAGATGCGGTTGGTCTCGTCGTTGAGTCCGTCGCCGCGGCACTCCTGGCCCGGGTTGGGCGGAGTCGTACCCCACGATCGCGACAGCGCGACGTTGAAGATCACATACATGGGCTCCTCAAGCATCACCTTGACCGGGTTGGAGCTGTTCGTGTCTTGCGGTACGCCCTCGAACGCATCGGTTGTGACTTCGAAGATCACGTGGCTGTCCAGCATCCACCGCACGTAGCCGTCCTTGCCTGTGACCCACTCGATCTGGTACACCAGGTAGTCCAGGTACCCGCCGACGTGGATCGGCCAGTTCGACGAGATGGCGTCCATCTGGTAGTTGAACGGAGGCATCGTTTCGGTCTTCGGGGTGCTCGCGTTGCGCGGAGAGACGCATTTCAGGTCCATGTTGTCTGGGTCACACAGGTAGGCGCCCATGTACGAGTTCATAGCTGGGTAGCACGTGCCGTTCGTGTTGACGTTCCAGTACCCCTTGGACTCGTCCCCATCAATGTAGTCGAACAAACCGTTCACGTCTCCCGAGGCCGGACACGTCGCCACCGTGCACGTATTGTCCACGACGCCCGCCTCGACCGACGCCTTGACCGTTTTAAAGTCTTGCACGAGCGAGGCATCGGTCTTGCAGAAATTATTGGCTGCGTACCGCAGTCCTTGGTACCACGACTTGTGTCTGCGCTTCTGCTCGTAGTACGCCGTCGGCACGTCGATGTAGTTGGCGCCGGGCGTCATGCAGTCGTACGTGTAGACGCAGTAAGGGTTGGTGACGTCCGCTCCCTTCGCATCGGCGGGGAACAATCGAAAGTTGGTGGGCATGCCGGGTGCGATCTGCAGCGAGCTAGAGATATGCGAGCCGCCGCCTTCCAGCAGATCGATCTCAGGCGCTCCACGTCCTTGGTTCGCGTTCAACCCGTAGCCCGGGTTATCATCGCACGCGCTAATGCGCTGGTTGTCCGGGTTGAACACGTCCGGTTCGCACTTGTCGTACGAGAATGGCCACATCCGCGACGTGGAGGCACTGAAGATAGCTCGGCCGAGGTTGCCAAGCAGCCAGATGCCTGGCCACGTCGGGTAATACTGCTTCGCTGCCACGGGAGCGGACTTGCCGAGCGCGAGGTCCGGATTCCCGGATGCGTCCGACACGGCGCCGGGGAGTTGAGCGCTCACCTCGAGCATGCCTCCCTGGAAGCAGAACTTGTTCCAGGACTGCACCATGGCCGCGCGGTAGAAGAAGGACACGTCCTCGTAGTCGGGCGGGTTCAGGTATGCGTTGTACACGCGGATGGTGTTCACCTCGTCCACGACCTTGATGTAGTAATAGCACGTGCCGTCGTCGTCGCACGCCGTGGACGTCATGTTGTGCGAGTACAGCTCGAGCGCACCGTTGACGCCGTCGGGTTTCTCCAGCGACGTCCACATGTGGTCGTCGCCGGGCCGGAAGCTGCGGTTGGGCGTGTTGAACTCGTCGCTCATGACGAGCTCCCACGTGCGTCCGCGCGACGACACGTACGTCTGCCGGTCGCTCGGCGTCGCCGGGTCGACCCACTGCTTCAGGCCCGACTTGGTCTCGTAGTGGTTGGACGCCGCCGCCACCGCCGTCGACAGGCAGCAGAGCGCGCCTGCAGCCGCCAGGAGCACCGTTCGGACGCCCATCGCGCGGCGGACAACCTGAGGGGAGTGCGGCGCGGTGTTCGTAGAGAGATCGGCCGCTAGAGGCTCGGGGAGGAGGCGCGCCGTCGCCTGGAACGTCCGCCGAGGTGGTCGAGTCTTCTTCTCGTCGCGCTGTCCGAAGTGTCAGCGAGGAGTGAGAGAAATAGGGGACCGGCCTGCCTGACCGGCTCGGGGAAAGGCCGACGGCTCTTCTTCTTATCAGCGCCGACCCGACCCCGCTCTCTGCTGTCTGACGGGAAACAGATGGCCTTGACGTGCGCCAACCCCTTCCCCGCACGCAAACCTCCTTGTCTGTCCGACGTACAGACAGCGGGAGGCTCACGCCAGCTGTCCGACTGCTTGGACGTGATTAAAAAGGGGATGGGTTGGAGTGGAAAGAACTTGGTGTTTGTATGCTGGATCGCCACCACCTGATCCTGAAGATTTCAGACGTCAAACGACTGGTTTACGGCGCGTGGGATCACAGTCCTCCCAGCGTTCGCGCTTTTACAGAACAGGATGATTCCGCGTCCTCACGGCCGAAGGCCCCGAGTACTGTGCTGTAAATACACTGCCGCGGTGTTCGCACTCGGAGAGCCCAAACGCAAGATCGGCGTCTGTGCGAGCGCCGACGCCAATCGCCAATGCGAATTGGACGATCCGAGCTTTTATCGGAGTGGGGGAGAGTCAGCAAGGAGCTTCAGTGACAATCAAACCAGATGCTGCTTTTTTGCTGTGCGTGCGTCGCGTCGTCTGTTTCTGCGCGGTGCGAGACCCAATTTCAACCAATGAAAAGCACCAATTTTGGACAAATGAAAGGACAGCAAAAATATCCAGTGCAAATAGACGCTAACATAATTGGTTTGGCAAAGATTTCAATTGAAATAATTGGGATTGTTACATTTAGTCCAATGTATTTTACGGAATATTGCATAATTCAAATACTAAAATACAGTCATTATATCGTCGATAGGCTGCCTCTCCAATTTTGAAAGATTAGTTTTCTATATGAAAATTAGGTAGAAAAATTGAAGTATATGAATAGATAGCAATACAATGCTGTAAGAAATTTCAAAACACATTCAAACACATTACGTCGTTCGGTATAGCGCTATCCCAAAATATAGCCACAAGTCCATAAAAAGAGGGATCACATCGTGGAATATGAACAGATTGCAATACCGTCATTCTGTATATTACACCATCACTCTGGATTGTAGCGCGCTTCACACTTCCATGTGGCTAAAGAAGTAGAGCGCTCTATAATTTGATGTGGGACGAATAAGCCTATTCTCCGATTCTCCAGATTCGAGAATGAAGAGTCACACAGCACAGTACACAGAGGAAGCGTGTAATCGTAATAGAACGATTTGTACTGAATTAACAATACGATTGCTTGTGCTATGCCTACAAATAGACTAGGGCTTTGTAAAGCCCTAATGTAAATGTACCAAAAGACTGTGACTGTGTATTGATTGAGCCTTGTCGGAAAGGGGACTTTCGAAATGGGTGGTTCCTACGGTACCCATAACCTATGAGGGTCAATACGGTAATGCATCATCAACTTACGGAGACCCACGGTACTCCCTTCGCTCGTGTGAGCCACTCAACTCCTCAGCCGTACTTCGCCAGGAGGCCCAGGTTCGCATGAACCTAGCACACGTACTTAGTGTGTTTCACATCAAGTGCCAACGAGGTTACTTCGTAACCATGTAACCCCGTTACA
>JAADYF010000270.1:0-27743 GCA_023338175.1 Phytopythium delawarense
GCGCTACGAGCCGCTCGCATCTGCTCGAGGGCAGCACGGCCCCGGTCGGGTTGTGGAAGAACGGGATAGTGTAGACGAACCCCGGGACGTCGCCGGTCCTCAGGCGCGCTTCCAGTGCGTCGACCTGTAGCACCGGCCCGCGTCAGTCCCTCCAACTCTCCTCCTCTTGTGTGCATGCATTGTCTCGCGCGCGTACATTGAGTCCGTGCTCGTCGACCGGCAGGCCCGACAGCTGCAGCCCGAGCTCGCGGAAGATGTCGTGCGCGAGGAAGTACGTCGGCTCCTCGACGAACACGCGCTTGTTGGTCTTGGAGAAGGCCATGGCCACGTGGGAGATGGCCTGCGAGTTGCCCGCCGTTACCATGACGCCGTCCGGGTCCACCGCACCGGCTTGGGTTCCTTCACCATCAGCAAGACGATCTCCGTCAGCCCCAAGCGCGTCCCACACGGTCGGCAACACGCGACCCACCACTGAGGAAGCTCGCGATGCTCTCACGGAAGCCGACGAAGCCCTTGGCGGCCCCGTACTGCAGCAGCACGCGGTCCTGCCGCGCCTGGAAGCGGTGCGCCGCCCCGCGCGCCAGGAGCTCGAGCGGCAGCAGCGCCGGCGATGGCTGCCCGAGCCCAAAGTTGATCACGCCTCCCGCCGCGTGGGTCTGCGCGTACGCAGACGTCTGCTGCGTTTCGGCCGGCGCGAACGCGCTGCTGTTGACGTGCAGCGCGCGGCGGCCGACCGCCAGGCGCGTCGTCGCCTTGGCCGTCATGATCCTCCTCATGGTCGGATGTCTTCCCGAGTCTTCCCGCAGTCAGCAAACGAACGTTCGTGTGATTGGCCATAATGCAGTTGATAACCACTTCATTCCAGCCAATCCATACGGCCGCGAGACTGTCAAAGAGAGTAGGTGTGTGGTCCACGCGAGACCTTTGAGATCGCGTGCCCTACCCTCTCTCGATCCCTAACCGGTCCCGGTCCGGCCCGGACCGCGGTCGCAGCGCCTTTCAACCAGCCAATTTGCCCCCCCACAGGCCGCAACAAGCCGCTGTGGGAGCGCCGGCTTTGGGCGGTGGGCGAAGGCGATGGCGGCGCCATACCAATTGGCATAAATTCTCCCGAGAAGACCCAAGCGAAAAATGGTGATCAAGTACGTCGGACGTCCATGGCTTGTGCTCTCTGTGATGGTGGTCGCTGCAATGGCGGGGCGAGAGCGGGTGGGCGGACAGGATAGACCAGGCGGGTGGATACAGCGCAGCGGCTTCTCAGGAGACGACACCGACGCCTCGCCCCGCCATTGCAGCGCCATTGGAACGGCGACGATGACGACCACAGGGCGGCAGCAAGTGCTGACGGTGTGTTGCGGGTGGCAGGACCGAGACCTGCTCGTTCAGCGAGGGCCGCATCTACCCCGGCCACGGCTCGCGCTACATCCGCCGCGATGGCACGTCGTACGTGTTCATCAACGCCAAGAGCAAGTCGCTCTTCCTGCAGCGCAAGAAGCCGACCAAGATCGTCTGGACGCTCGGCTGGCGCCGCATGAACAAGAAGATCAAGGTGCGTCTCGCGGACCGTGGGCGTCCTGCTGCTTCTGTCTGCGGTCCGGGTCTCTGACGCGGATCGCCTGCGTGTCGTCGCCCGCCGCCCACAGGTCGAGGAGGTCGCGCGCCGTCGCGCCCGCAAGACGACCAAGATCCAGCGCGCCATTGTCGGTGTGTCGGCTGACGACGTACGTCTACGCGCTAGGCCGCCAGCTCTACGGTGTCCGATCCCTCGGACTCACGCTTGCTTGTCCGCTTCGCCTACAGATCCGCAAGAAGCGCAACCAGAAGCCGGAGGTCCGTGCTGCTGCCCGCGCCGCCCTTGCGTACGTCTCTCGCCATCTCTGTAGACTGCTTGCGAAGCATTCGAGTTGCTGACCGATCGCCGTCCGTACGCACCGACAGTGAGGCCAAGGAGCGCAGCAAGGCCAAGAAGGCCGGCAGCAAGGTCGAGGCCGGCAAGAAGGCCGCCGTCAAGGGCGGTGCCGCCCCGCGTGCCCAGAAGAAGACGGGCAACCGCGGTGCCCTCTAAATCAGCTCTCGTCAGGAATGACGGACTGATCCTCGCGCACCGCACTTGGGAGAGCCGTGTCTTGTCCTGACGTCGCGGCTCGCGACTGACGGGCTCAAGAGGGGGCAGCGGGCTTCGAGATAGGGGAGATGCCCACGTTTCCGCGCCGCGTGGCCGCCGCCTGCCGTCAGGGAGCAGCAGCTAACGCCGGAGGGAAATAGAGCTCGTGTCTATCGGGAGCTCGCGGGCTTCTTTTTGCCAATTACTCGTTGATCCTCCTCTGCGAGCTCGCTCCATGCTGGTTGGTTGCTGGACAAAGTGTCCAAAGTGTCGAGTTGACGATGTCCTTGATGCCGCCTGCTTGAGGTCTCAATAGCCAACAGGCGGCTTGAACAGCAGAAGGTGGTGCTGCATGTGTTGTCAGACACCCATGAGCACTGAAAGAGATGGCTACAGCGCCGCATGCTCGAGGACGAAGGGCGTCAAGGAGCTCGGTGGCCATGTTGAATTGACTGGATTCGACCTGCATTCCTCTGTTTCTAGTTAGATTCGGTCGCTATTGTGCGTCCACCTGTGCCAAGCGCACCAATCATACCGGACCACATGCCTCCACTGCAGTAAAAGCCACGTCCTTTCGGCCCCACCAACCAAATCGCGCGGACGTAGCGTCACTAAATCGACTCCCTCGTCTAGTGACTATACATTTCCCCATACACTTGTCCGTCTCGCGTGCCGACGAGCTCTTCCGATCCATTCACAACGCCAAGTGATCGACGCCGAGCACGAAGAAGCCGCCGCGAGTCCCGAGCCCACCGACGCCATGGCCGACACGGAGCCCAAGCCGACGCCTCCTGCTGCTACCGACGCCCCCGCCGCTGCTGTTGCTGCTCCGCCGGCACCGGTGTTGACCGAGGCGGGCAAGGAGATGACGAGCAAGGACTACTACTTCGACTCGTACTCGCACTTCGGCATCCACGAGGAGATGCTCAAGGACACGGTGCGCACGCGCGCGTACATGAACGCCATCCTGCAGAGCAAGCACCTGTTCAAGGACAAGGTGGTGCTGGACGTGGGCTGCGGCACGGGCATCCTGTCCATGTTCGCGGCCAAGGCCGGCGCCAAGCACGTCTACGGCGTCGACTGCTCGGGCATCCTGACGCAGGCGCGCGAGATCGTCCGCGCCAACGGCTTCGCCGACCAGATCACGCTCATCCAGGGCAAGATGGAGGAGCTCACGCTCCCCGTCGACAAGGTTGATATCATCATCTCGGAGTGGATGGGCTACTTCCTGCTCTACGAGTCGATGCTCGACACGGTGCTCTACGCGCGGGACAAGTACCTCGTGCCGGGCGGACTCATGTTCCCAGACCACGCCGTGCTCTACGTCGGCGCCATCGAGGACGGCGACTACAAGGCCGAGAAGCTCGACTGTGAGTGCGCGTCAGTCAACCCCGCGGACTCGATGAGGAACGGAGACTAACGCGGTGGTGCTTGATTCTTGCTTGCGGCAGTCTGGGACAGCGTGTACGGGTTCGACATGAGCTGCATCAAGGCGATCGCCAAGACGGAGCCGCTCGTGGACACGGTGAGCAGCGACGCGCTGCTGTCGGACGTGTGCCCGATCCTCGACATCGACCTGACGACGGTGACCAAGGAGGAGCTGGCCTTCACGTCCCCTTTCAAGCTCACGGTCTTCCGCCAGGACTACTGCCACGCACTCGTGGCCTACTTCGACTGCACGTTCACCAAGACGCACAAGAAGACCAAGTTCTCGACGGGCCCCAAGGCCGAGTACACGCACTGGAAGCAGACGGTCTTCTACCTCGAGGGTGAGCTCGCCTGCGCGCCGGGCGAGGTCATCGAGGGCGAGCTCACGTGCCGGCCCAACGCATCCAACCCGCGCGACCTCGACATCGACATCACCGTGCGCTTCGACGGCGCTAGCATGTCGTACGACCAGACGCACGCCTTCAAGCTGCACTAGTCGGCAGAGCATCAAGACCGAGAGGTTAAGCCCAAGACTTGTACGCAGCTCGCTATAATACACGACCACCCACCGTTCTAGATTCTCCACCAGACTGTCGTTGTTGTCATGGCGTGCGGCTTGGCCGACATCAGCTTTGCCGCCTTAGGCACATGGAAGAACCTCCAGCTTGACGCTCCAACGCCTGTTTTCCTCGCCTCGTTACTATCTAATATCCCGCATATACTTCTCGTCCTCTCGTTCGGTGCTGCTCTCCACTTCAAGACATGCACTGGTCCGCCTCGCGCGGCTTACTCCTCCATGTCCATGTCCTGGTCGCCGTCCTCGCCGTCCTCCTCGGCTTCCTCGACCGAGTCGGCCTCATCGTCCTCGACCGACTCGTCGTCGTCGTCGTCGTCATCCAGGTCAATGTCCTCGTCCATCTGGTCGTTGTCGTTGCCACCGCCAATGACAATGTCCGTGTAGTTGTGGTCCAACTGCGCGGCGGCCTTGACCAGCTCCTCGTCGTCCACAAAGTCCATGTCGATCTCGCCGCCGACGGCCGCGCCAGCCACGCCCATGGCCGCCACGCCCGACGCGTCCGCGGCCGCAGCGTTCGGGTCCTGCGCGCCGGCGGGGGACCAATCGATGGGGAAGCGCGTGACGCGCGGCTTGTCGGCCAGGATGTTGCGCTGCAGCTTGGTGATATCCACCTGCGCCGGCGGGTTCTCCAGCAGGAACGGGTCCGCGTAGTCGTTGTTCACGTAGTAGCTACGGCATGGCACAGCGATGGCGACATCGATGAGTGTTGCGGCCAATGAGGACAGATGACACCTTGAGGATGGGACTCACCCGACGCGCACGAACTCGCGGCCGCGGTACGAGCACGTGACGAGCACGACCGTCACGCCCACTTTGTCCTCGTCCGGGATCATGTTCGGGTTCGGCGGGTCCGACTGGCACGTGGTTCACGCAGCGTTAGACGGACGCGCAGCCGCCAACCAAAGCCACTAGCGCCGAGCGCGGACGCACCTGGAAGACGAACTTGTTGGTGCCGACCGGCACGGGGCCGACGAGGACTTCCTCCAGAATCTGGTCACGGCTCTCGTCCTCCGCGCTGCCCACATACGTGATCTTCCACTCGAGGTCTGGTGAGGCAGACGAGCAAACAAGTAGAAGCGGATGTGAGTTCGCCAATGTGTCGTCCACCCCCGCAACGACTCGCTAGGGCATAGGACAGCGCGCGCACGCACCGGCCTCGAGCGCGTGGGCGCACTCAAAGGTGACCTCGAACTGGAACGGGTTGGTGAACGCCGTCGGGTTGTCCAGCACCGTGATGTTGGTGAGCGTCACGTAAGCCATGCTGTCGTTCTGCTCGGATCACGTCGACGGAGAAGGCGGAGACGCGCTGGAGACGCGGCGCGCGGGCTGGAGCTGGGCGAGAGACGGAGGGGAAGGCGCCGGCTGCTGCTGGTCGACTGCGCGGCGGGCGGCGGACGACACGGAGAGCGGGGGAGGGCGAGGGAGAGCGCTGCTCGGTGCCCGGAACTGATGCAAAAGTGGCGCCAACGTGCCGAATTTCGCGCGCCAAAAAGGAGGTGACTATTTACTGTATACATCCTTTAAAGTACGATCCCGGTATTCAATATAGTGACTATAATTTACGTAGGTAAAACCAGAACAATGACTGTTTGAGGCCATCAGATCAGATGAAAACTGCCGAGGTGGCGCCAAAATGCACGTCACCACTGTCATGGCTGCTGTGAAAGCGGATGACAGCCGAGTGTGGAGGCATCGGCTTGGGCGGAAGGAGGTAATAAGTTACAGCGTATTTACTACACGGCCCGACGGACGCGCGGGCGGCTCGCCTCCCTCCACTAGCGGCGCGTGCAAGTCTACTGGCGAGGCCGCGCGGTCCCAAAAACGAAGAGCAAGCAGAAGAAAAGGAGTCGCCACGGCGACAGGAGAGCGTTCTCGCTGGCTTCACTGGCCGTCACTTGAGCGTCCGGCAGCCGAAGAAGCCGTCCAGCGTGAGCTGGTGCTCCATCTTGCGCCGCTTCTTCTGCAGGCGCGGCAGGAAGCCCGCCGAGCGGTTGGCGACGACCAATGAGGTGCTCGTCATGACCGGAGCGGAGCTTGATGGCGTGGCCGACGCGACGAATGGTCCGGCTTGAGTCGGCTCGGTGAGCGAGCACGCCTCGATGCTCTCGATCGAGTTGTCGTCATCGTCGAGCTCGACCACCTTGATCGACGACAGAGGGGACGACTCGACGCGACAAGATACGCCTGGCATGCACCGACTGTCGGTGAAGCCGTCCGAATCGACGAAGGAGCAGTCCCTCTTGACGGATCGCCGCTGGTGCCACACGAGTTGCTGCAGCACACAGAGTGGGTGAGTGCGGCTGTGAGAATGGACTGGTGGGAAGCAGACAGCGACTCACATTGGCCGAGGCGCCAGAGGTGTCGAGAGGAGGAGACGCCGTGCGGCCCTGCTTCAGTGCGTTGGCGAACTCGGGGTCGACCTCGAATCCGTCTGCAGCACGTCGCATCAACAGCATTAGACGTGGTGCCAGCATCCGGTCAACGACAGAGATGGAGCGTCCGTACCGCTGAGGGCGTCGTCGTCCTCCTCCTCTGGAAGCGGTGACTGCTGCGGAACGGGCTTGGGCGACGTGTACTGGACGCGTGGAGGAGGGATCGCGCTCGTGGTCGCAGCGGGAGGACCGCCGGAGGGCTTGGAATGGGACGGCAGCGGGACATAAATAACGTCTGCAGGGACAAAGCGAGCGCGTCAGCAAGACGCACTTGATCATGCACGTGGGCTTCAGGCCGTGACGTACTGTCGAACACTTCCGAGGCTTCCTCCGCGTCTACTGAGTCATCGACGCACGGAGGTCGCCGTCAGCACCGGGTTGATAACCACACACCAGTAGACCACACGGGGACGCCGTACCTACTTGACTGCCGCCCCAGTGCCGCGGCTGCGAGCGTCGCCGCCGGAAGTCGCCGGCGTCTCCGCGCACGGATATCTCGCCGTCAAAGTCCTGGCTCAGGTTGATGTCTAGGCTGTCCATGTCGTTCGCGTTCTGCGCGGCCAAAGGAGCGCGAGCAAGCGCGCAGACCGTCAGTCGCGTCCTGTCCTTCCTCTCATCCACCGGCCGGCGCAGCATGGGCCAACCAACGCACGTATTCGACGAAGGCCGTGATCTCCTCCTCCTCCTCCTCCTCGTCCGCGTCGGGCTCGATCGACGCCTCGCTCGCGCTGTCCGCCAGCTCCTGCTGCCGCTTGCGCTGCCGCTTGCGCGCGAGCACCATGGCCGCCGCCGACGGCCGCTTGTGCAGTGCTGTGACTCGCTCCACGCTGCTGCTGCGGCTGTTGCCGTTGCTGTTGCTGTTGCTCGCGCTCGGCACGTCCGCGTCCCGGTGCGCGCGCGCCCAGCGCGTCCACGGCAGCTCGGCCGCGACGCCGGCGCCGCTCTCGGCGCGCGCGTCCACGTACATGAGCACGGCCGCTTGCATGGAGCAGGGCGAGCGTCCGAACGTCCGCGTCCGTCCTTGAGCGGCCCGCGACTCGCGCCTCGCGCCTCGCCCGCTGGTTGGGGAATTGGCGAGCGAAAAAAGCCGGCGGTGAGGGGATATGAGCTTCAGGCCGGGGCCTTCTTTTTAGCGGGCGACTGATCTTTCACCTCGGTTTATGGGATGTGGGGTAGTGACATGGTTGCTCCTGGAGTGCTTTCAGCTGTTTGGTTTGGGATCGAGTGACCGCTAAAGCGAGGGTGAGAGAGCTTACAGTGGATCGTGCGTTAGGTTGCGGACACCGGTTGGTGAGTGGACGCGGAATCCCATCCCCGAATGATGAGTATGCTTGCTGAGCGTTTGGAGTTCCTATGGCCTACTGGAATCAAGAGGAAAGCGGAGGAACACTCCGGAAAACGCTCTTCGAAGCGAAACAAGTGAAACACAACAGGAGAAAGACACGGACAAGGAAACGTTCGAGAAGGTCGCCAACACGCTGCTTACTCCTTCAACTTACTTGAGCGGCAGGGCACGGTACTTCTGTCCAGCCATCTCATCGTTGTGCTTACCAAGCGCGGCAACGCCTCGTAATCTTGACGGACGCATGTGCCCAAGACCGGTCGTCATTCGTTCGCAGCATACGACTCTCGAGTCAATCCGCGTGGAAAATACCGAGTGCTTACGTTATTCCCGTCCCTGACACAACAAGGCTCAATACATCTTCTCGTCGCTCGGGTCGAAGCCGCTGTTGAGCACCGAGCGAAACTCGTCGTTGGCGCGCAGCAGCTCGGCGATGCGCTCGTAGCGCTCGGGGTCCTTGCGGATGAGTAGGATGAAGCACTCGGTGTCCAGCTTGCCCTTGATGGCCGCCAGCTCCACGGCCTTCTTGGTCTGTTCGACACAGCGAGCGACACACGATCCGTCAGCGATGCAGCGCCTGGTAGAGACACGTAGGCAGGACGGACGGAGCTTCAACGGATCCCACACGTACCATGGCGTGCACGTACTCGACCACGAGGTCCTCCATGTGCTCCGCTGTCTCGTCCAGCGGCGTGGCGTCATCCCCAAACCCGAACATCATGTGCTTGACTGCCGCGACGGTCGCGCACCCGCGTCAGCGTCAGTGTCCACGCTCCAGGAACATCAATGCAGCGCTCCAACCGTCCAAAACGTACTGCTATCGACCAGCTCACCCTTCACAAACGGCTTGACGGCCGGTGCGGCGCTTGTGTGCGCGTCGGAAGCGCTGGAGGCCGCCCCACCGATGGAGACTGCCATCGCCCCTGCGGCCCCCGCGTCGCCCGTATTCGCTTTCTTGGCGGGTGAAGCGCTGGTCTTGGCACCAGCGGGCGCGTCGCTCGCCTTGCGCTTGCGCACCTTGGGCGTGCTCTTCTTCTTGGCGGCGGCCGCGCCGCCGTCCGCCGCCGTCGCGCTCTTGGGCTTGGTCATGCTCCTTCAAGTCGCAAAGTGTGCAAAGTGTGCATCTGAACTTGGTCTCAATTAGTGCATATCAATGATCATTGGCCAACATACAGTAGGTTCAGCCTCAAAACAGGCGTTGATTCGTCCAAATAACAAATGATTGTTTCGATTGGCTAAAACTCCCCGCGGAGACCACCTTCGGGACGCGAAACGACGCGGAGGAGCTCGGCAGCCGTCATGACTTCCCAATCAGCCTCTCCTGCCCTTCGCACACCTCACTCCACGACATGGGCGCGAAACACTCGACGCCGGTCGGCTCGGCCGCGTCCTCGAGCTGCGGGAGCCCCAAGTCTCTGCGTGGAGCCCCAGCGCCGATCGACACGGCCTCCACCACCTCGAACGCCGGCGCCGGAGCCTTCAATGAGCCTCCGCAGCCGCGGACGCATGGCGGCGGGCCGAGCGCCTCGGCGACGATCCGCCCGCTGGAGGTGGAGACCCGAGGACTCACACCGCTGGACCTCAAGTGAGTTGGTGGGGCGGAGAGCGGTGGTCAAGAGCGGGCAGCTGACTGGTTGAGATCGCTGCTGGACAGGATCACCAACACGCTCAAGGAGCTCAAGCGCAAGCGCTCGATGGAGGACAAGGACGAGTGCGTCATCGCTTGTAGACCGATCTATGGTGGTGTAGAAGCGGTCACCGACTCTAACAACTGCTTGGGCCGCAGCTCCAACCCGTTCACGCGGATCCTGCTCAAGTTCCCGCTCGTCGCGGTAGGTTCCTGGCCACCACCAGCGCTGCTCTCTCCTGCTCGTCGGTCGCGACTGACGCGCGCGCTGTGACGCCCAGCAATCGTTCAACAGCGCACGGTCGACGTTTGACGAGTTCGACCGCGAGCGCAAGGGCTACATCGTGTACGCGGACGTGCTGGCCGCCTTCGAGCGCCTGGGCGTCACCTTCACGCAGGAGGAGGCGCGTCAGGTCTTCCAGGAGTCCGACATGCTCGAGACCGGCCGCCTCAACTTCAAGGAGTTCCTTGTGTGCCTCGCGATCGGATTCGTCCTCCACGTGCGTGCAGACGAACAAGGACTAGCCCAGGCGCCTGGCAGGCATCAGTCGCTCACATCACACTCCTCTCTCCGTCGGTCTAGCGCATCCCGTCGCTCGAGAGCGAGCGCCTCAGCATCTTCTACGCCCCCATGTGCGTCCACGCTGGCGATGCTTGCGGCGCTCTGTGGACTGATGAAGGCATTGCTCAACGCAGTCGGGAAGGCAGTGCGGGCAGCAGCGACGCAAGCGCGGCTCCTGCGATCCTCTTTGGCGAAGTTCGTGTCTGGTGCTGCGGCCAGTGAGGTGACGTGTGTTCGCGGCTGACTGTGAATTGGATCGTAGGGCAACAAGCTGCGAATCGCGTTCCAACTGGCGATCGACGCGTTCTTGTGGTTCGACGTGGATGGAAGCGGCACCATCAACCGGTAGGGAGGCCCGCCCACCACGTCCAATCCAACTCCGATGCGCTGTTCTCACTCGCTTGGTGCTCCGTCGTCTAAGCAACGAGATGTCGTCGCGCCTGGAGACGACCACGTCGATGCACTCGCCCACCAAGAAGACGTCCGTCCGTGCCAAGCACCGAGGCATGTCACCTTGTCGCTCATCTCGGCTCGGATGTCTACCGACTCGCCACTAACTCTGTCGACGGACCGCAGGCGATCAAGAGTCGGACGAGTCGCTGAACGCCGGGATTTGGGAGCAGCGGTTCCTCGAGATGGACTGGGACAACGACGGCTCGATCCACTTCAAAGAGTTCCTGCTGGCCTTCGTCTCGTGGGTCGGACTCGAGGACGAGGACGAGGACGCCAAGGACGCCACCGGCAAGGCGCAGCTCAAGCAGTAGCGAGCGATCTGTACACGCGTTGGCTTCACAGACTGCATCCCCCTCCATTCACTTGTACTCAATCATCCAACCGCTTGGCATGCCCGTGACGCTTGTCTCGTGTTGCTTGCTTAGTGACAATGGTGTGTAAGTAGAGAGAGATTCCTATGACGCGACTAACCTACCTCACGACGCGCAGCGGTACACGCGTCGGCTGCGGCGCGGAGCCTTCCCCAGCAGTGGCGCGACGACGTCGTCGCTCGGCAGCTGCGGCACGTGCTCTAGCAACGCCCACGGGTCCACGGCAGCGCGCTCGCTGTCCTGCTCCTCGTCTAATCCGCTTGAGCCTGCGCGTCTCACCAGCACAGGCGCCGCGCCGGACAGCGGTCGCGGCAGGACGCTCCACACGCGCTTCTTGAGCTCTGAGGGCAGATGCAGCGCCTCCACGAGTTCCTACAAACACATACGACCGTCAGTCAATGCGTTGCTCCAGCCATCGCAGCAAGCAATAAGGGCACGTACAAACTGCTTCTCGTGAAGCACCGACGTGTTGACGACCGGGATGAGGTCGAGGATCCAGCTGAAGAGCGACAGCCCGGCGCCTGTGGCGACCACGGGCGTGGCCAGCAGCGAGAAGAGTGTCTTGACGATGCGGTCGCGGTAGCACACGGTCAGCGCCACGTGCTTGCTCTGCGCGATCACGCCCACAAGCTGCAGCCGCACCGCGAGCTTGCGCCGCAGTCTCCGGAGCAACGCCGCCGCCCCCTTTGCCGACAGCGAGTAGGACGAACCCACCGGCCGTTTGGTGTACTTGGCGTACTGCTCGCAGCCGTCGTACAGCCACTCGAACTGCGACGCGAGCGACATCATGTACCTCGGCAGGAACGTCGTGCCGGGTTGAGTGCACATGATGCCGCACACGAGCCGGACAGCCATCGTCGCGTTCAGCCGGCACGCAAACTTCTCCGGCCGCGAGTGCTTGACGTCGTCCTCCATGACCTGCAGGATCTTGGCGATCACCGAGCCCATCGTGCGCCTCGAGATACTGCACACCGTCGCCGCGTACAGCGACGCGAGCGCAGAGTCTTGCGCTTCACGCGCCGCCACGAGCATCCACATCTCGGCTGGTGTCAGCTGCGGCGTGTGGTGGGCTCGATGGATCCCATGGACGGGAATTCCAGTGATGCTGTGGTCAACCGGAGGCGGAACCGAGTCGCGTCTGGTGCTGCAGTCGTCGAGCATTGTCGACAGGTGCGGCAGCCGCACCGTCGGTGGCAACGACAGCGAGGAAACCGCGCAAAGCGCCACCGATAGAGCTGACGACGCCGACTTGGGAGAGCGCTTCAGTGTCCGCTGCACAATCATGTTGGACAGGACCTCGGTGGCGCTGGCCGAGTCGTCGAGCCCGTCCATGTCGGCATCTTCCTCGTCCGATGAGTCCTCTTCAGCCATGCACTGGAGCAGAATTGCCAAGTCACTCATCTCCTGGTCGTCCAAGTGGCCGTTGCTGCTTGCTACAGGTGTGCGCGACGACGACGCAGATGACGGTCGTTCATCCTGGTGATTCGACGACGAGTGACCGTCATTGGGTCGCTTTGTCGGCCTCCCGCTGGCGTCGGTAGACGGCGGCGGTGTCTTGCGCTTTGCCAGCAGTCGAGAAGACGACGAAGAAGGGCTGGAGCGAGTCATCACCGACTTGGTGCGCTTGACCTTGCGCTGTTGGCGACTCATCTGCAAGTCCAAGTAGATGGATCCGCCGCGATGCAGGTTCCACACCGTCATCTGATCGATGATCTGCTCCACCTTGAGCAGCTGCACCTGGCCGTTGTTATCCTCGGCTGGGGAGTTGGGCGAGCGGAAGAAGTGCGTCATGAGCACGGCCGTGTGCCACTCCTTCTTGTTGTGGTACACGGGCAGGATGTGCTTCTCGCGCGCCTCCTTCGTGTCGTGGAAGATGCTGTCGCGCACGATACCGTCCGACGTCAGATTGAACAGCGTGACGCTTGCCACCGTACCGCGCTCGTCGCGCTTGCGCAGCATGAAGTTCTCCTCGAGCTGGTACGAGATCTGGCACAGCAGATGCACCAGCGGGAACATGATGCACGCCGGCACCTGTGTGCGCAGGAAGCGCAGGTGGTACTTTGTCTGTCCGCGTATTGGAGTCATTGAAATTAGTGCGGGATGATGCGGTCAATCATAGACAATACCAACGCTTGACGCACCATCGGCTCGTCAAACATGACCATCTTCTGCGGGGGCTCGAGCAGCACGTTCTGCGGTGGCTCCGAGAACAACTGGAAGACGAGCGCCATGGCCAGCAGCTGCGTCGGCAGGTTCGGCGGCGGATCACGCGAGGCGCGTCTCTGTAATGAGAACATGACGCGTCAGGTAATGGATTGAGCAGGGGAGCGAGGTGCACCAGCCACATGCACGTACCAATCGTGGGAAGAGCGGCACGAGCACGAAGCGCAGCACCTGGGACAGGTCGAGCACCTTGTGCACGATGAGCGACACGAGGAACGCCTTGAGTCCGTACTGCTGCCGGTCCAAGCGCCCCTTCTGGTTCAGCGCGAAGGCTTCCTTGCTGTTGTCCGCGTTCAGGAACGGGTTGCGCGACCGCTTCGGCGAGTCGCTGCCCGCAAAACCAGGAAGCACCTCCTTTTGCAGCCAGACCACCAGCGTGTTGGAGAACTTCTCCTGGAACTCCTCCCCGTCTGGGTGCTGCTCCACGACTTCACGCAGCAGCCGCACGCACCGGTGAATGTAGTGCGGCGTCATGATGGGCCGCTTGCAGTTGCTCTTGATGCGCGCCGTCAAGTTCGCCATCCACTTGTCCATCACTTCGATGAGCACGGCGCGGAAGAAGAAGACGTAGTTGGGTGTGCGGCGCTCGCGCGTAGCGTTCGCGCTCGTGGACGAGCCCACCGCGAGCGAGACCATGCTCATGTTGATCGCATCCACCGCGAACTCCACCGCGCTATCCCGGCTCTTGACTTCGGCGTCCGCGCTCGCGTCACTCACAATCTCCTTCCACGACAACGTCGCGTACCCAGGCGCCTCAAAGGCTGCCACAGGCAACGGCGTCGATGAGTTCCCTTCGGTTGAGCTTGCCTGGCTATCAGGGCTTTGCAGAGGTGTGGGGGTCGATGCCGGCGCTGGAGTTGACACTGGCGCTGGCGTTGATGACTTCAAGATGCTTGATCCATCTCCAGCGCCGCTGTCGTACGACTTGGCCTGCAGCGCCTTGAATGCGCGGGCAAGCGCGTTCTTCAGGTCGGCCGGCATCGTCTCGCGCGGCGGAGGGATGCGCGCGATCGGGTTGGTCACCTCCAGCGACATCTCCTTGGGCTTCTGGTTGTTCGCCTCTTGATTCTTCCGTGCCGTCTCCGCAATCTGCTTGACGAGCGAGAAGGGAAGGTCCAGCTTGTCGACGCCCTTCTTCTTGATGTGTGCGTAGTACATCTTGCAGAAGAACTTGGCGATGCTGCCCACCTTGTCGTCGGCCGAGGATGACGGCAGCCGGTTGAAGCGGTCGACGAACGACTGCAACAGGAACAGCACCTGGCCAGTCGCGCAGTACGCGATTTCGTGGCGCTCAATCATCGAGAGCACGACGTTCTTCACCAAGTACACCGGCGACTGGCGCAAGAAGTAGACGAGCACTTCGAGGAGCGCCAGGATGTCGACAATCTCCAGAACCAGACACACGAGCCGGACAATGTGCTCGACACTGCCAAAGTCCGAGAAGCGGAAGAACGTCGGCTCCTCGTAGATGTTGCGCAGGAACCAGAGCGCGAACCGCCCCTTGTCGTGGCCGCACATGGTCTTGACAGCCGACACGAGCTCCCCCACCTTGCCCTGGTAGTCGACCTCTTTCATCACGCGGTTCGACGACGCCGGGTCCCCTGCAGGATCGTTCGCTTGTCCGTGCGTGTGGAACACGTAGATGCACAGCGACTGTGCGCGCTCCAGCGTCTTCGAGTACTGCAGGTGTTCGCTGCGCAGGTCCATCACGTCCAGCCACCGCATAAAGTTCAGCTCGCCATCATAGTCGACTGGGTACATGGCCACACACGTGGGCAGCGGGAACGGTCCGCGCGGGAGTTGCCACAGGTACAGCTTCAGCCGGTCTGGCGTCGAGAGCAAGTGCATGTCGTTCGACTTGTAGCCATGGCCTGGCGCGCACTCAATGTTGTACGCCGTGTGCACCACCATCGCCCCAGCAGGCGCGTCCTTGTCCTTCATCAGCGTCAGCAACGCGCTGCTGCTACTCGTGCCACTGCTGGATTCGATGCAGCACGCAGCAAACTCGACAAAGCTGGGGACGCTGAACAGCCGCCGTCGTACCAGCAGACAAAACAGCTCGATCACCTGCGTGACTTCGGTGATGACCTTCGGCTCGAAGCGCTGCAAGAACATCTGCAGCGCGCTCTGAAGCACGAGAGCGTGGTCCTTCGCACCGCAGTCCTTCAGCAGCCCCTTCCTGGAACGGGGAGGTTCCGATAGCCCAGCGTTGGTGCGGCAACGCGAAGTCGCAGCAAGCGTCAGCGTCATCGGATACAAAAACAACGAGGGACACCAGCGACAACGTACTCTTTGCCGAACGCCAGCACGACGCTGCTATGCATGTCGATGAGCGACAGCGCCGACAGGTAGCGATACTCGAGCGGCCGCTGGCTCGTGACGGCCCACTCGCAGATGAGCAGCAGCGTCGTCACGTCCACCGGGAGCTCCGTGCTTTCAACGGGCATCGGAGAAAAGATCTCGTTGTAGACGCGCTGGATGTCAATGCCGCTGTCAATGCGGTGGAAGCGGTCGAGCGTCTGCAGAATCTGCGCTTCGTTCTTGATCGACGATAGGTAGGGCCCACCCGGATATCCCTAACAAGGAGAGACGGCCAAGCAGTCAAGCTCAGCACTCGCGCACAGTCACAGCCCTTGGGCGTTATACCATCGTGTGCGAATACCTGTTGCAGACGCAGCATCCGCCCCGCGATCTCTTTCGCTTTCCGCTGACACCGTCCGATACACTCTTCGATCTCACGCTTGCCGTAGGCGTCACGGTTGAAGAAGCGCTCGCTAAACACGAACTCGGGCCACATCGTCGGGACTGCCGCATCATCACGCTCGCGATGAGTAAGTCTGAACACGAGAGTGAGATCAACACCCAATACACACACGTACTGTTGTCCTCGAGGCGCACGAGCACGTCGGCGCCGCTCAGCAGGATGTCGCGCAGCATGTTGCATAGCGCCAAGACCAGCTCTTCGTGCAGCGAGCTGTCCAACTCCTCGGGGATCGGCGTTCCGGGAGGGACCAGGTATCGCAGGTGCTGGAGCAGGGTCTTCACGAGCAGAAGCACCGCGTCAGGGGCGAGGAGGATATCTGGAAGCAGCGTCTGGATGACGGTCACGAGCTCCATCGTCTCGTTCACCCCGATGGCCACGACTGAGGAGCAGTTCCCGCTCAGACTGCGAGGCGATAGCACCTTCTGTAGCAGCGACAGCAGGCCGTCAAAATACCGCAGGCGATCCAACAAGCCGGCTTTGAACTGGAACTCGGAGAGCTTCAGCACGTAGGACCACTTCTCGTGAAACGTCAGCTGCGGAGACGCGATTGCCGCCATGCCACCGTTGCTCGTCCCTCCGGACGAAGGCATCTGTGGAGGTGACGCCGCGGGGGTGCTCGGCGCCGACACACTCTCGATGCCGACATCACCGCGAAGATGGTGTGGCACCACCTTGGGTTTGTCGGTCAGCGCGCTCGCTATCAGTGCTGGCGACGGCGATGCCGTCGTCGATCCCCCCGCCGCGCCAGGCACCTTTGACGCGCTGTCGTAGCGCTTGAGTGCCGACGTCTTGCTCGAGAGCCTCGCGACCGAGTGAAGGTAGTCGATCAGCTGCTCCGTCCATCCTTGGCTCCGGCGCTGGAGACGCCGAGGATTGAAGAACCAATCGCCCACGCGGTACTGGCTGTCGCGCTTGATCTCGTGCATCTCCGTGTAGATGACGTTGACGCGGATGAACCACGTGGCCTCGGCGTACCCCGGGCGGTACCGCACGACGTACTCGAGCAGCGGGCACTTGGAGACGTTCGGCACCGGTCGCCACTGCTTGAACGGCACGCCGTAGGCTTGCACGAGGTCTTGCACGCTGCGCTTGCCGCTCGCGAGCTCCGACATCCAGAGATGGCTCGTGCGCTCATCGATCCGGCGCACATTCCGAATTAAATACGATGTAAATACGTTCTCCTGCCCGCTTGCCGCCGCCGCCGGAGCAGAAGCAGGAGCAGGAGCACTCGGCTCGCCTGAAGACGGCAGCGCGCTCTTGCGCTCGCTCTCGGCTGTCTCTATCCGGCGGATGGCCCGCGTGGCCTGCGCCAGCTCGTCAAACACCGGGAGCTTCTTGTCCGTGAAGAACGAGTACTGGAGGTGCCACTGCGCGCCGAAGCCGCGCGGCAGCGGGTTGACGAACGACGCGTTGCGCAGCGCGTGGAAGCGGAACTTTTCCTCGGGAAAGTTGTCGTTCGTCGGGAACACGCCCGGGTACCCGAGCTTGTCCGACAGCTGCGGGTTCTCCGGGTCCTAGCGGCGAGGAGTAGGGCGACAGAGCATACCGTTAGCATCGTAACGAGGCTGCGTTGGCGGCAACACGCGGCCTGTACCTTCATGAACGACGTGTCCATGCCCACGACGCGCACCGCCACCTCTCGAGGCGACAGCGCGGCGCGCCGGCTGGACGCGCGGTGCATCTGCAGGAGGTTACTGCGCTCGCGCAGCCGCATCGCCGGGTTCCCCGCCGTCGTGAAGTGGTTGTAGCTGCTGTGCGACGCGCTGCGGTCTCGGTACCCGCCGCTGCCGCGCTCGCGCGACTTGGAGCGGCCGCGCGACCGCGAGTCCCGCTCTCGGTCTCTGTCCCTGTCTCGATCCTGGTATCGGTCTCGGTCTCGGTCTCGGTCTCGGTCTCGATCTCTGTCTCGCTCGCGGTCGCGGTCGCGGTCGCGGTCCCTGTCCCTGTCGCGGTCCCTCGTCGACGCGCCGCTGCTACCGGACGAGTTGCGGCGCGGCAGCTGCTGCGTGGATGACGACGACGGCTGGTAGCTCGCCCTGACGCCGGCCGACCGGTAGCTGCCGCCTTGCTGCTCCTTGCTGTAGCCTCCTCCGCCCGCGGGTGCCGGGCCCCTGTGCGCCGCATTCCCGCCCACTGAGCCCGCGGCCGAGGAAGAGGAAGAAGAGGCCGCCGCGGCGCCTCGCCCGGCCGCCTTGGCCGCCACGTCGGCGCCCGCATGGTACGACGACGTCGCGCCGCCGCTCTCCATGGCCGCGCCGCTCGCCTATATACACGCCCGAGGCCACGCCCGAGGCCACGCACCACCCAGCCGAAGCCTCCGGTACAGTGCAGAGCGCCGTCTCGCGGCCTGAGTCCCGCGCGCGCAGTCGCCGCAACGCACGCACGCACGCACCGCACCCGCCGGCCGGGAAACTCGGCGCGCTCGGAGGGTGTTGGTTGGGGAATTGACTGCGCTAATGTATGGGGGAGGCCTCAACGTCCGCCGCCGCCGGTGGCGCGCTCCTCTCTCTCGCTTGGCGGACCTGCAGAGTTCGATAATCTGCTTCGTCGGTCTGCGCAAATGGGATCTGGCGGCAGTGCAGGATGTCTAACTTACAAAAGATAACATACATGTGTTCTGCACCTGCGCCTGCAGTCCAGAGCCACTCCTGCAGGAACGATAATCCTCATTTCTACCAATTGAAGGGCGTATTGACGGAGGGTAGGGTTCACGAAATGTTTTATGACAGGTTCTGGAGTCTCTGCCTCAACTCGTATTTGTCGCATAATGGTTGGGCCTTAAGTGCCGGACAAAACTTTAAGATCGACCTTAAAAATGCCGTATCTCTGGAACCACTGCGGCATTGAGAGTGCTGTTTAGATATGTCAGCACTCAATTGGACTCTAATTGGATCATTTCGGCTGGCCACCATTTCTGGGGTCGCGGCCTGCTTCCTGCTCGCTGCTTGCTGCTTCCTTCTCGCTGCTCGCTGCGCCGCTCGCTGCAGCGCTCGGACACTCACACACTGGCGCAGAAGAGGAGCGGAGCGCGATGGCGGCGCGCACGGGCGAGCGCGCGGTTCTGTTGCCCGACATCGACGAGTGGGCCAGCATGGAGCTCGCGGTAGACGCCGTCGACGTGGCGAGCGACCAGGACGGGTACGGCAGCGCGGCGGCCAAGCCGAAGCTCAAGCCGCGGCACCGGCGGCCGCAGCAGCGCCGCAGAACCAAGACGACCGTGCGGCAGGACGTGTGGACGCTGCTACACTACCGCGCGTCCATCCGCCACCGCACTGGTCTGCTGCGTTGGTCATACGCGTTCGAGGTCGGCATCCTGCTGCTCATCTCGCTCAACGTCGCGCTCGCCATGTGGTACTCGAGCGTCGTGGCCGGCACTCCCGCCGCCGACTCGCTAGGTGCGTAGGTCCTCGTGCGGGTAGCTGGATAGAGGTGAAGGTTGACGGTTGCACGTTCGTGAGTACCCCGCAGTCGGCCCAAAGTCGAGCTGGTACGACCTCTTCCTGTACGCATCGACGGCCATCTTCACGGTCGAGTACCTGCTTCGGCTGTGGGCGTGCGTCGAGGACGACCGGTATCCGCACCCCGTGCTCGGGCGGTGCGTGCGACCATTTGCTGCAGCGCGAGCTGTCGACGGGTGAGGCCTCCTTGCTGACGAGTGGTCACCGACAGACTCATTTGGATGACACGCCCGATGTCGCTGATCGACCTCGCCGTGCTCATTCCGTTCTACCTCGAGATCTTCGCCAAGAGCGAGTACGCACGCCGCCACCGACGTGCTGACCTTCGTCAACCTGCTAACGTGACCTGTGATGATGCTGCCTCCGTACAAGACAAAACCCGGCGGGAGTCTCGCGCGGGATTATCACCCTGCGTGGCCTGCGGCTGCTGCGCATCATGTCGTTCCTGCGGCTCGAGCGCTCCTACCAGGCCATGAAGAACCTGAGGGAGATCTTTGCACTAAAGAAGCAGGAGCTTGGCGTCGTGACGTACTTGACCGCCATGCTCGTGCTCACTTCTTCCACCACCATGTACGTCAATCCCAGTCGCGCATAGGGTCTAAAAGCCTTGGTCTGACCCACGCAAGGCGTGATTGACGCTCAGCTTCTTCCTGGAGAACCCGGCACAGCCCAAGGTGTTCTCCAGCATAGGCGTCTCATCCTGGTGGGCGGTGGAGACCATCACGTCGCTCGGATACGGCGACATTGTGCCCGTCACGCCGGTCGGCCGCATGTTCTCGTCGCTGCTCGCGCTCTGGGGCATCATCCTGTTCACGATTCCGGGCGCCGTGCTCAGCAGTGGCTTCGTCGAAGTCATGCTGAAGCGCGAGCAAGAGGAGAAGAAGGCACTCGAGGACGCGCTGCGCTTGTCGTACAACCGCGAGAGCCGCAGCTTCAGCGCGAGCACTCTCTTCTACAACGGTGGGTACAGAACCACTACGACGCATTTGCTCTTGGTGCTAACAGACGTTTGCAGGTGGCGGCGCACGCTACGACTCGCCCATGTCGGCTCCCACGACGTCGCCGATCTCGCGCACGTTCATGTCGGCGCGGCGTCTCAGCCGTCCGTCCTTCTCCTTCCAGCACCAGCAGTCGTTCTCCATGCCACCCGCGAGTCAAGTGCAGGAGCGCATCGAGCAGCTCGCCGACATGCAGGTGTGTTGCGCACTGCAACTGGAGGCCTCTTTGATTGCTGACGTCGTGCTGCCGTGCCATCAGTTGCTGCTGCAGGAGCGACTGGACCGCCAGGACGCGCAGCTCGAGCTCATCCTCAAGCTGCTACAGGCACCCGTTCCTGCACCCATGTCCGTCGAGACGCCGCCGTTCAGCGCCATCGTGCCGCCTGACGACGTGACCATCTTTGACTGAAGTCCTCCCGCAGCAAGTTGCCGAAATGTAGCCATCTGAATAGTCGCCCGTTCCATCGTATCCCGAAAGAGTGACCTCCCATCTTCATTTTTACCCCGAAACAATGTCATCATTAAATTCCCCTACCTTTTCACTTAAGTGCCATCTCTCCCGCCTGCATTCAAAAGGCGAAAGCACCAAAGCCGGGAAGAAGCCAAGCCGACCAGCAAGGACGAGCGTCGGCGGCGGTCATGGCTCGGCCTGGGGGCTCCCGCGCCGTCGAGACGTTCCTGCGCAACTTCGATGGCGAGCGGCAGCGGTACCAAGAGGTGCTGGAGGTCGCGCTGTGCTACGGCGTCTTCTGCCTGGCGCAGAACTTCTCGCTCAAGGGCATCACCTTCGCGGAGCTCAAGGCCGTCACGCGTGCGCTCCTGCTCCTACTCGTGCTCCATTACCCATGCATTCCCAAGCGTCTAACCACGTTCACTTGTGCTCAGGCTACGACGAGGTGCGCAAGCGAGACTACTACGTGAGCAGGGGAGGCGTCCGCGCCGGCCGAAAGGCAGCTTCTCCACCTCCAGAGTCCTCAGCGAACGCCGAGAGCGACGGCGCGGCGCAGCGGCGGCTGCGAGCCAAGCCGCCTCATGCGTGGCGGGACGGCGCGGGCAAGGCGGTGGACGACGAGTTCGCGTCGCATTTACCGACGAACGGGCTGGGCGGTACCGCTAGCGAGGCGCAAGCGGTTGGGGCAATGCCAGCGTCGGTCGCGGCGCTGCTTGAGCCGGCGCGCGAGCCGCAGAAGACGGAAGACGACGTGGACTTCCACTCGCGACTGCTGGGCAAGAGCTTCGTGGACTCGGCGTGGGCCGTCTTCACCGGGCGGAAGGGCTCGCAGATCACGACGCGGGACGCCCTGGACGAGCTGTACGTCCGCATCGACCAGCGCAAGAAACCGTCGGCGTTCCAAGCAGTCGAGCTTCCCGTCGCTTCCTTCGGCGACTTCCTCAACGCCTACGTCGTGGCGTGCGTCAGACAGTTCCAGCACAAGAGCGCGTCGTCACTCGACGACGACTCGGAGGAGGATCTGCAGGTCGAGGCCGGCGATCGGAACCAGCCCAGGAGGAAGTTGAACGCTGCGACTTCACGGCCCGTGGCTTCAGCATCACAGACGATCGACCGCAGCCAACATCGACGTCGAGATGCGGAAGCGATCGACCCTGCTGAGACGGCCAGGCGTTGTCTCGCCAGCGCGAGGCCTGCCAAAGCGGCCCAGAGAGATCAAGCGAGACAACTTCCCAAGAGTCTGCAGCATGTCCGGTCCAAGATCCAGCCCGAGCTGAGCGCGCGACGGGAGAAGGTGCTACGGGTCAAGAAGACGCAGACGCAGCTCATGAAGGAGAGTCTCGCGCGAGCGCGGCTAGCCGAGTACGAGGCGCAGAGGCACCTGGAGGACGCTCGCGAGCGCGCCATGCTCAGGAAGAAGGCGCCGCTCGACGACATCCCGCAAGGTATCCCCGACATGATTGTGTGTTTCTCTGAAGTTCGTTTGACTGATTGTTGTCGTTTGTTGCGTGTATCAGGCGTCGCAGCGTTGGAGATCGTGGATAACTTTGTCCGAAGTCCTCTCATGGACACCTTCGGCAAGGACGGCGGGCTCGCATCGGTGAATGTCTCGCAAACCATTGGGTACGTTCACTGTTGCCACCTGGACGGCTTGAAGAGCTTGATACTATTCCGTCGGTTGATGAACAGTAAAACGAACGACCCGGTCCAGGAAGAGCTGTATGGCACTGCGCCACTGGACGACTCGTTCGTGGGGTGCAAGGTCCCTAAGCAATGGCAGCCAGTGGATCGACCGAAGCGAGGTGAGCCTTCTCCATTGTCCCGACTAGCATCGCGGCGTCTAATGTGTCGATGTGATACGATCAGGCTACAACGGGTGGCTTGGGGACTTTGGTCCAGTGCATACGAAGACGGTGCGTCACGAATGGAGCGACAACGACGACGATGACGAAGAGCTTGACCGTGAGTGCTTTGAAGTGATGCTGCCATTTGTGAATCCAGAACTAATGCAGCCGATCTCGTGGTTTGCAGGACCAGCGTCCAGGTTCGAGTGGAACTTCGACAAGTGAGTGCTGAATCTCTGAAGAACCCAGCTGCTCAGCAATCTTTACTACTGATGATGAGATGGAATTGTACATTAACTCTTTGCCTGTGCTGTTGCTGTCTCTTCACAGCTTCACGAAGGAAGCGAACGACCTGCGTCACCGCTCTTCCGCCTCCATCAACCCTCGAAGTCGGCGCAACAGTGTCTTGGACAGAAGCGATCACTCGGATGTGGAGAATGCAGAGCACGGCAACCTCAGCGACGGCTCCAACTCGGTCTACCACTGGCTCAAAGAGGCAGTGTGACGCCGGACAGGAGTTCATTGATACGAAGTGGGCAAAGATAACGTTCTGCCAAACTCCACTACGGGCGTCTCGTCACATCAACCAACCGAAGCTGGTTCCTTTGCCAACCATCGCTATCACTTCGTACGCTACATCCCCACGCATGGCCGCCGCTATCTCTAGGAGAAGGACGACCGACGGCGCATCTGAATCTGCAGACGGTTGAGCACCGTGCCGCTGTAGTTACCGCGCGACATAGACAGCGACTGCATGGACGAGCTGGACGACTCGCGGAGCGCGGACAGTTCCTCTGCCGCGAGCAAGAAGTCGTCGAGCGAGAACTCGTACTTGTGCAGGTGCTGCATGACGCACGCGAGTGCCTTGCGCTTGCCCTTGTCACCTCCGCCGTAGATCTGCACGATGCGGCCGACGATAGTCTCGAGCTCAGCGAGCGTCTCGTGCAACTCATTGAGGCTGCCGCCATTGACCAATCCGCTGCGCACGCGCGCTTGCTTGAGGTCTTCCGAGATGAGCGATCCGAGCTGCTTGATGGACGTCTTCTTGATGTTGGTGATCTTCTTGCGGAACTCGAGCAGGATGTTGCTCGCCATCTCTGGGTAGTGCAGCGAGATGCGGTCCAGACCCGTGCGGCTGAGCACAAAGAGGCTGATGTACGTCTTGGCGCGGATGCTGGCCGCGCGCTTGGAGCGCGTGAGCATGGCGATCTCGCCGAAGTAGCTGCCCTCGCTCAGCGTTGCCACGATCGTCTCTCGACTCGTGTCGGCGTGGAACAGCACCTCGGCGACACCCTTGACGAGGAAGTACATGTGCCGCCCCACCTGTCCCTCCTTGAAGACGAACTCGCCCGGCGTGCAGAACTCCGGGTCCAGGATGCTCATGAGGTAGCTCACGCACGCGTCGTCCTGCGTCGCGAAGAAGCTGATCTTGCTCACCACGTCGCGGTTCAGGTGCAGCACGAGCTGGCTACGCAGGTTGTCTGACAGCGACGACAGGATCACGTCCTCGTTCTCGTCGTCGCGCTGCATGAGGTAGTACTGGTAGTACCGGCGCAGGCGCACACTCAGCGGCTTGGAGATCATGCGCTCCTTCAAGTACGCTTTGAGGTGGTCCATGCGCTCGCGGTACGTGTCGGAGGACCGGTGGAACTCGTCCACTAGAGTCGACAGCGTTCCCACGACGTATGTGAAGGTGGAGGCACCGATGAGCACGCCCAAGGCGACGTACGCGACCTCGGCCGGGTTCTCCGGCGGGTTGTCTCCGTACCCGACCGTCGTCATGGTCGTGATGGCCCAGTAGAGGAACAGGATGTACTGCTCGTACTTGTCGTACGACACCGGCAGTGTCACAATGATGCTGGACGGCGCGCCATCCCGCGCGGGGCTTCTCAAGCCGGTCGTGGCCTTGGACACGATCATGAGGCCGCATGTCATGAAGTGCGCGATGAAGATGACTTTGAAGATGAGCCGCAGCACGCGCATGGTCGTGTGACGAGTGGATACGGCCACCATGTTCTCGGCGCGCGTGAGCGTCCGCACGAGCTTGATGACTCGCGACAGCTTGAGCATGCGGATGGTGATCGTCAGCGGCAGCAGCGAGCTGTTCTGGTCGTCCACCTCGCGCAGCGCGTGCTCCGTCGTCCAGGGCAGTACAGACAGCAGGTCGATCCAGAACCAGACCCGCAGGTACTCTCGCCAGCTCGTGCGGTCCGAGATGACGATGTGACCCGTCTTGTCGATCACCGCTGTGCGGAAGCTCACGACGATGTCGATCGCGAAGATGACGGCCATGAAGATCTCGAATACGACGTTCACCTCAACGTCCTCGTCGAAGAAAGCGATCTCGAACGGGACCTTAAGCACCACGAAGAGCAGCAGTGCGCCGTTGAGCGTGTCCCACGCGAGTTTGTACGTGCTGAACGGGTTGATGGGCTGCATGAGCTGCCGCGCCACCTTCTCCAGCATGGTCTTCTCCGACTCGGACGACAGCAGCTCCATCATGCGCTTCTTCTCCGTCACCGAGTTGAACACGGACACGCCCATAGACAAGTCGAGCGCCACCGCACGCAAGATGTGGATCGGCACGGACCGGTACGAGCGCAACATGCCGTCCAGCAGCACCGTCAGCGTCGGGTAGATGTTCTCGATGCCCACCATGGCGGACACGGGGTCGTTCGTCTTGGACTTGACGTACACGCGGTAGCGCGCGATGGTCTGGTCGAACACGTGGTCGTACAGCTCGCTGCGCTCTTGGTGGTACGCCAAGAGCGTTTGTTCGGCGTCCGGAAACTCCTCGATCAGCCGGTCAAAGTCCTCCTTCGGCAGTGTGTACAAGTCGCAGTTGGCCTTGGCCGTGTACGTGTTCTGGTGAAGCGTGTAGTTGAGCAGCGAGGACTCGCCGAAGATGCCGTGCTCCGTCAGGATCTCGAGCACGACGATCCACTCGACCACGGGCGGAGTGCGCTTGACTTCGACGACGCCCGAGTTGAGGATGAACATCTCGGTGCCGACCGAGCCTTCCTTGGCGAGCACGTCGCCCTTGACGGCGATCAGCGGCTTGATGAACATGGCCATGTCCATGACGAACTGCGGGCTTAGATGCTGGAACGCCGGGATGAGGAAGAACGTGTTCTTGTACGTCTCGTGCAGGATGTCGCCGCGCAGCGACAGCGAGAATTCGCACAGCAGCTCGCGCTCGTCGAACGCGCTCGTCTTGGCGATGTAGTGCCGGAAGTAGCGCAGCAGCCGCGTCTTGAGGCTCTTGGGGATCGCCTTCTTCTGCACGAACGACTGCACCATGCTGAGCTTCCGCGCGCGCGTCGACTTCTCTCGGTTCCAGTTCTGCAGGATCTTGGTGATGTTGCCGATCAGGTAGCCGAAGCCGCAGGCGCCGATCACTTCGGCCACGATGCTGAACATCCTCTCGTTCGTGTTGGTCGCATGGATGTCGCCGAAGCCGACGCCCGCGAGCGTTGTGGCCACCCAGTAGAACGAATACAAGTACCGGATGCCGGCCGACTCGAGCTCGAGGTTCGAGAGTGTGATCCACGTGTTGCCGTCACTATCGCCGCCTGCATGGCCGACGAGGTGCCACAGACACGACAAGATGTGCGTCACGAGCAGCACGTTGCCGATCAGCCGCGTCATGCGCGTCAGGACGGCGTCTAGGTCCAGCGCGTCTTCGACCTTCATGGCGAACTGGCGCAGCTTGATGAGCCGCGCGAGTTTGGTGACGCGGAACAGCCGCACGATGCGCGTGAGCTTGAGCGAGTTGATGGAGCTGCTGCTACCCTCGGGTCCAGCCATCAGCTCAATGGGCAGAATGCCGATCACGTCTGGCAGGAACCAGGACGAGAGGTACCGCCGCGCGATCCGCGCTCGGTCGCGCACCATTTCCTCGTCGTCGAACTCGTAGTAGCCGACGAAAAAGTTCTGCAGCACGTCCATCCAGAAGAGCACATCGGACGCCGTGTTGAGGTTCGACCACATAATGCTGAACTCAAGCTCGGGGAAGCCGACCTGGACCGGCACCAAGATGGCGCTGTACAGCACCATAAGCATGATGAGCGTGTCCCACGTGAGTTTCCCGTTGCTGCGCGGGTCGAACAGCGGCAGCGGCAGCTTGGCGAGCTGTCGCCTCCAGCGAGAGTACATCTGCGCGGCCCGGAGCACCAGTCGCGACCTCGTGCTCTGCTCTTGAGCTAGCAGGAACACGGCAGACCGCGGTTGGTTGTTGATTTTGGCGAGGTGGTGCTCGTGCAAGGTGGCCGCCGTGGACGTCGGCATCGACGACGCGCGTCCGATGGAGCTGAGGCGGCGAATGATGCGGATCGAGCCGTCGCCCAGGCGCTGCGTGCGAGAGCGAGGCAGCGGTGGCGCGGTTGGAGGCGGAACTGGCCCGGAGATGGATGCTTGGCGCCTCCGGGTCCGCCAGTTCGACATGTTCGAGGATTGCGGCGCGGGGTTCTCTGCTCCCGTTGACATGCGGCGGAACGTCGGCCGCTTCACCACTGGCGGCGGGACTGACGGTGTTAGAGTTGAGAGCGGCCTGGGCGTCACAACGTGCCTCGCGGAGGGTGGTCCTCGAGTCGTCGAGTGACTTGAGCGCGTTCGCTCACTCTTGGTTGAGTGCTCACTGCTGGAAGAAGGTGCTGGCAGCACCTGCGAGCGCTTGGGCGTCTTGAGTTGGTCTATCAGCTCGCAAGAGAGCGGTGGGAGCAGTCGAGACGATGGAGCGGATTCAAGAAGACCCACTGGAGCGGCAGCATCGCCATTGCCATCTACTGGCGCCACCTTCTGGTCCATCGGGTGAGCCACCAAGTCGCCGCGCTGTTCGCGCTGGCGCGTCGGTTGTCTTACTGGTCTCGTTCAGCAAGGCTAAACTCGTCACCACCGCCGCGGGAGTCGTTTCGTGGGGACCAACGCGAGCCGGGAGGGCGTGAATTTATAGATCTCATCCATGCCAATCGCATAATGGTTGGGCCTCTTCCACCTACCTCTGTCACTATCAAATCAATCGAAAGCAGTCGAGGCTGGCAGGTCTCCGCGGTGAATGTGCACCGCTAGGCAGCGCGCGGCGAGTCGCCGCAGCAGCTGCCAGTTGTTGAA